>NQII01000811.1:475616-494503 GCA_002778355.1 Clitarchus hookeri
GACAGTTGAGATTACATGGCATTGTTTCTCTTCAAAAATAAATTTTGGTAGTTCCCACATGGACACTGTTAATAAAATATTTGACAGTTCCCACAAGGTACTGTTTGTTTACAAAATATTTGACAGTTTCCACATGGCACTGTTTACAAAATGTTTGACAAGTGTCACATGGCAATGTTTTGTTTACATACTGCGGAAGGATGCNTACAAAATGTTTGACAAGTGTCACATGGCAATGTTTTGTTTACATACTGCGGAAGGATGCATAATCGGCTCCCTGAAAGTAGATATTTAGCAGGGTTTCAGAAAATCTTGAAGTTACCGTGAATACATTATAGACCAAATTTTAGACTTTGATGATGTCTGTAAGCAAAACATTCAAACATGAATGTTCAACTGGTAAAACATTGAGTTAGTAATTCCAGATCAAAACACATAGACGTGGGTCACAATTTCTTCGGGAAACATATTGAGTAGAGAGTTACCAAAATAATGTACTACTTGTCCTCGGAGGATATGTTAAATTATTTAATAATTAAGCCCCTGAATGCAGTCAATCATCCTGTGTTGAAATTCTTGGATTTGTAAAAGTAACTTCCACATTGTTTCACATTGAATCTTCGTGAATGTGTTTGGAGACATAAATTTAAGGGAGGGTGTTNTTACCAAAATAATGTACTACTTGTCCTCGGAGGATATGTTAAATTATTTAATAATTAAGCCCCTGAATGCAGTCAGTCATCCTGTGTTGAAATTCTTGGATTTGTTAAAAGTAACTTCCACATTGTTTCACATTGAATCTTCGTGAATGTGTTTGGAGACATAAATTTAAGGGAGGGTGTTNTAAAAGTAACTTCCACATTGTTTCACATTGAATCTTCGTGAATGTGTTTGGAGACATAAATTTAAGGGAGGGTGTTATGTATGTACATTTGTATCCAAAATCATAAAAGGATTGATTCGCGATCTAGGAATCGATGCATGATATTTACATTTGTATTCTTTGCTTTCTGCTTCTGATCAAGTTGTCATTACTATATATTTGCTTTGGAGACTAACTACATTTATAATTAATTTACATCGCTTCCTTATTTGTCATCCCCTCACAAACTCCACTGAGAAACGGGCTAGAAGATAGTTCACGGAATTGAATAAATTTCATCTCTAAAATAAAAGCTGGCTGTATGTGCGATTCTTGTACGCAACACCTCTACTTAACTATTGTTTGAATTTTTGGGAGAGTAATGGGAGGATTATTTGAAAATTCCTAGGTTTGGGTAGGGGTGATACTCCCCCGGATAGTATCTGAAAGAAATCCTGCGGTGTTTCTATGGGTCTCAACACAGAGAGAAATAATTCAACATTTGGGATGTCAATGTTTTATCATTTTCAAATATCGCAGGTAATAATAATAAATTTCATGATAAAAGTAGGAGCCCTGAGAGGTGCCTTTGCTGAAGTAACGCCAGTAGCTGCTCGTTAGGTAGCACCATCCCATCTGAGCTGTGCAAAATATGGACCTAAGAAAAGAAGTGAATTCCACGTTAAAGCAAGAGAGCCTTCTAATGAGCAGAAAAAGGGGTGTCATTATTTCTGATAAGGTTTTGAGCAGGTAGGCAGGCAATTTTTTCCAAATTTGAAATTAAAGTGGTGTTTCGATCATTGCCAACAGGAATAAAAAGTAATAATTTTTAGAAATTGTATTTATTTAGACATTTTTGCAGTTATTTCTTACAAAAGAAAACTTTTAATTTGTATCAAAGATATAACAGTGAACTGGAGATAATGATTTGTTTTAAACTTTAGTGTTAATAAATTATTTTTTCAATTGTTGGCACTTGCTTAATGGCCTTGCTGAAAAATATGGCGGAACTGTGGGAGATGTGAAGTTGTTTAGAAAGTTGTGTAGTTACATGATTGGTCTACATACGTCGTTTATGTGATTATTAGCTTGTGTTGTTCGCGCAATTGAAGTGAAGATGACTGACTTCTACAAAATAGAAATAAACAGGACGGAATGGGAAGTTCCGGAAAGATATCAGATGCTAACTCCTGTGGGCTCCGGTGCGTACGGCCAAGTATGGTAAGTATTTAAAAAAAAAAAAGAAAAACGATGCAGAGTTCTGTAGGAATACATGGAACATGTGTGAACGGAGAAGTATATTTGAATTATGACATTTGAAAAATTGCCGTTAATAATTCGCTAATATGAACAGGGGCTCGTAAATTCGAATAGATTCATTTTGAGGTCCTTTGGAGTTTGATGGTCAATTTTTAAGCTGCATTTTGTGACNTGAGTTTTTTTTAGGAGTTTGTTGTTCTGAATGTATCCACTTTTAGAAAAAGAAGTATGAAAATGGCAACATGCACTTGATTCTAATTTAGTGTGCAATATATCCTAGCTCGTAAGTGGTGAGATGCGATGATTGGTAGTTAAAAATTTTATAAAGGCTGTAGGTTAGCCAAAAATTCGAAAATATTCTAGCAATCTACAGTAGTTGTTAACCCCTAATTGTGGTAAAAGGGAGGGGTGCGAGAAGGCAATGCAATTCTACAACAGAAAATATTTGGTAACATTTTGTGGAGTAAAATATGTAAAATGTATTTCAATTGGGTTGCTTAACGTGCAAAATACACTGACCTTACCTAACTTCATGTAATTTCACAATAGGTGAATCACAAGGAGGGGTTTGCGGACGTACTGCCCTGTGTTGGCACACATACACACACCGGTAAATGTAAAGAATAACGGCTTTTTCAAAGAAGAAAAATCCAGAAAAGTAGTATATTTTTACTACTAATTACACAACATGAATTTACTAGCGGCATTAACGTATTATGCTTACAAATCACAAAAACGATAGTGGGGAGGGCTGTGAAGATCAGGGAAATCGTGGGGTAAAATCAGTAAAAATACACCCAAAAAATTTTAAAGCACCTGAATTTAACCTTTGTCCCCCTCTTTTGTAAAATGTACCCACCTAACCTAACTTAACCTAATCCCACTAGGATTGTAGGGTTCTAATCAAACCTAGTATTATAGGGTTTTAATCTAACTTAGGATTGAAGGTTGTTAATCTAACCTAAGATTGTAGGGTTATAATCTAACCTATGATTTTATTCTAATCTATGATTTTCAGGTTTTAAAGTAACAGTAAAACATACCAGAAGTGTATGAATTAACTCACCTAGTTAGGCATCGAGTACAATTTTCACTGTCCTTGGCCAATTCAACTACCGTCGTGCATGACTTGTACATTACCTCACTCGACAAAACACTATGATCTACTAACACGTCCAAATAACACCCGCCACGTAGACGACTGTCGCGCACAGAAGCACTCGTACGCTCCATTCTTAAATCACAAGTCTTCGCACGGTCGGATTTGGTCGTCACAACTCACGCGCGCAACAACACACACCACTCGCCATGAGCCGCACTGTCATGCATCTAAACTGCAACTACAATACAGTAACATCTACATATCCACAGCCGATAAGGTGGCGTCCGACGTAAACAAAGCGGCCGAACTCCTCATATTTATATATTTTATTTTCTACTTTCTGCTTATTTTATCATTATGCCATCATAAATATGAAACAAGTAAGGTGTGCAAAAGCCATTTATATAACTTTTGTGTGTCTACTATGTCTCCTTCAAAACAGTCACTATTTATTACAAAGTTGTCAAGTACCCCTCCATTAGATATCTCGGTAATTATTAAGTTTAGGGGCTTTTCTGAAAAACAAAAAAAAATCTAAATTATGATATATTTCCACTCTAATAATCACATAGAACACGAATATCCTAGGGGCATTAAGGTCCGACTAATTTCGTAATATGTGCCTACCTAACCTAACAGAACCTAACCCCACAATGGGTTAAAATCACTATACTACATTTTTAAACTAACCTAGGATTGTTGGGTGTTACACTAACCTAGGATAGTAGGTTTTCACACTAACCTAGGATGTTTGGATTTTACACTAACCTACGATGTTTTGGTTTTACACCAAACTACGAATGTAGGATTGTAGGGATTTAAAGGAACCATAAAACACACCAAAATAAGGTAAATGACTCACTTAGGTAGGGGACTGGTATAATTCCTCTGACGTTAATAGGCGTAAACAAACATATTTCGCAAGTTTTTTAAATATGTTATACTTATTTTAACATTACGCCCTCTTGAATATGAACAAGGTAAGCTGTGCAGAAGCCATTAATTTAACTGTTGTTTGTCGAGGACGTTTCTCTCAGAAACGTAAACAAACTGGCTATACTGCTCATTTCGCAATTTTGTTCAATTTTTTTAAATATGTTGTACTTATTTTAAAGCAACGCCCCCATTATATTCGTGTTCTACGTGATTAGTAGAGTAGAAATATATCACAATTTTGAATTTTTTTTTTAGTTTTTCAGAAAAACCCTTAAAGTTAATAATTACCGATATCTTGAGTCACTAGCAGCAAGAGAAGACTTAGAAATTTAGTATGTGGATGTGGTTACTGCCTACCTGTATAGAGACTTAGAAGAATATATTTACATCATCCCACCTAAAGAATTCACCGCATTAAATAAAGCAAA
Organism: Clitarchus hookeri; assembly: GCA_002778355.1. Lineage (NCBI taxonomy): Eukaryota > Metazoa > Arthropoda > Insecta > Phasmatodea > Phasmatidae > Clitarchus > Clitarchus hookeri. The sequence continues at coordinate 480,205 of NQII01000811.1, forward strand.
GGTATGGAAACTGAAGAATGGTGTGTATGGTCTGAAGCATGCTGGGAGAAGTTGTAACAAGTCAGATGCTGACCCTTGTGTGAAATTGGATTTAATTCTTATTGTCTGGTGTTAAAAACATAATGTAAGAAGATGAAAGATAACCATGTTTATGCCAAGACTTGTCAAGTCACTTCGTCACGTCGGTTATGCCTCGTCACGAACTTGTTGTAGACATTGGTATTAAATTTCAGATATTCACAGGCCTTTATAAAAACTGGAATAGCCCAGCCCCTATTTGCCCTATCAACATAGGCTTTTCACCTACATGCAATCTTAAAGAATGACATGTCACCTATAATTCATAGCTCTTTTGTTTTGTTGTCTATACAATAAAATTTCGCAGGAAGAGAACTCTATTTTTATAAAAAAAATTGTAATTAGTTGTGTACATACACTAAATTCCAACCCTGAAACATCATGCCAGTGTGTGCTGGTTAAGGAATGGCATTTCAGCCTTCATATACTTCATGTACCCCCACAATGATGGGATATTCAAACAGGATAGTGTACTGCATCATTGGCCCATTTTATTTTTCCAGTTTTTACTACTTCTACCTTGCAAGTTCCACAATGTTCGCAGCACTCCCCAATGTTGCAATTCATAGTTTGTACTGTGAATATAACAATGAACCTAAGTGATTATTATTCAGCATGATTAGTACTATTGATTCATAACATATTTCTGTATTTTTTCATTGTAATGTTTAGAAATGCGATTCCATATAATTATTGAGAAGTTAATAAAAAATACAATACTTGAAGATTGTATATTTGGTTTGGGTCTCGAATAAATGAATAAAATGTAAATTGTCATAAAACTGAAGAGATTACTTTTAGTTCGTGTAACAAAAAAAAAAAGGAGTATATAAAATGTTTGGTAATTAACCTTAACTAAAAGTGAACACACGCAAAACTTCGGTGAACTCTTCATCGCCATGGCGACCTCTTAATCAACATTTTCCGCTTGCTGTCTCGTCCACGTCCGACCAAGGTGCCCATCGCTTGACCTCTGTGAAGCGACATATGCTAGGCCCAGCCTAGTTGATAGGAACGTCTTCCTTATTCCGAGCTGCGCAGGAGGGTCTCACCGGGTAGTGAACTCCATCACTCCCATGCACACGTCCTCCTCCAGGACATGCCTCGTCGTCTTCTACAGCAGCGACCTGGAACACAAGGCGGATCCTCGTCCTACCACCCACTCCTAATAGCTTCCCCGGCTACACTCCCCTTTCCAGAGTCTACCAAATAAATTCCCAGTTCCTCACTTCACTACACCCCNTTTTTTGGGGGGGGGGGGGGGGTCTGAAACACATGGGTGTTCACTCGTTGTTTCACCAAAAAATTCACAAGTCCACCTACTTAAAAAAAACTCTTCACACTTTTTCTCAATTCATGCAACACTGAACACCAATCTTCGGGGGAGGGGGGACACAAACTACCCACCCACATTGAACATAATCCTTCAACAACAAATAAGCAAGTTCAATTTCCTATAAAATTTTTCCCCAAAAAAAAAACAACTCATCCTAGACTCAGTTAACGATACTCAATAAACTACTCGGTCATCCAGATGAGTGGTTCCTTTGCAAGTACCAGCTGCTTAGTCCTACAAAAATATTTACATGCACCACACCCCCACACACACAAGACAAAAAACTAAGGCACTATTATCTTTTCATTATCTCTGTACATTTCAAACTAACTTTAAAAAAAACTATTAACTTTTTTTTTCTCATTTAAAAATAAGATGTTTACAACAATCAGAAAACAACCCTCTGTTTTTCTTTCCATAAAAACAGTTAACACATTTTTTCCATTTAAAAAAATTGTTTTCCAGATCACAAGATCACACTCTGAACAAGTCTGCCTATCATGAAAATTTACTCTTCTGAAACAAAAACTTTATTAATTATACTGAGAGCTCCCCAAAAAAAATCATGGCCTGCGTCTCATCTCTTTCCTCCCTGTCATCTCAGTCATCAGGACCCTGTAACACTCATAAGCAAAATAAACCAAAATTTCAAACATAAAAAAAGTTAATAATTTTCACACTGTAAAAGAAAAACAATTTAACATTCCAGCAGTTATGTCCTGTAGTCTGAGGCCGCCTCTCGCTCTGGGGGACTTCCAGGGTCCAACAACGGACCCTATTACCAGCGACTTAAACGACTACGGAGCCAGGCCAGCTCTCCCATGTCCACCTGAGGCCAATGCTAGAGTAGCATCGCATTCTCTCTGCCACGCTCCGAACAGAACACCACCATCCCGTGTTCCCTTGTCGTCTGTCATGTGGAGGGGTTCCCTCTGCATATCTGCCTTGCTCCGGACAACTTGGCCTTTCCCTTGCCATGGCAAGAACCTGACACATGCGAACCTCACACTCTTTGGCCACCTCCTTTTGGATGATCCAGGTCAGCTCCAGTTGAAACATCTCCGCATTTCTCTGTTCAATGGTAAATAAAACCCTACACATTTCTCTGCTCAAAGGTAAATAAAACCCTACACCTTGAAAAAACATTCAGGGGCACGAACACAAAGAAAAACTAACAAACAAATACTGCCCACAAAAAAAAACATTTTTACAAATTCTCCTAGGCCAAAAGTTCCGATAAAAATTTCTTCTTAACTTTTGTTTCATGTCAGGTCCTGGCTGACAGTTGCTCTCACAACGAAGATGCTCTGCACCAACAGTATTTGACCATGACAGACTAGGGGGAAGAAACGTCTCTTGGAGCTGTGTTGCTACTCCGGCGACTCACACATCCAGGCTTCTTACACTTCTTTCGTGCCAATGTCCATTTCCATTCCCCTCCTACAACAGTACTTGAAAAAAGGTGAGTTTAAAATCTGACCTCCAAAGGATCAACACAAAACAAACAATTTTTTCACAGTTTACTCGTAAATCAGATTCTCTAAAGATACATTTTCTCAGTTGCCATTTGGATGCCAACTGCCCATGTCACGAATTCGCAATTCACACTTTCAACAACATTTTCACCTCCCTCATTCCCTTTGGGAGTCGAACTCGTGGACCCTTGTCCGTATTACCACGCATACAAGCCTTTCACGAGTGTACTAAACCAGTCTCTCACTGGGTATGCCTATATGTCTCATTATTTTTCCAGTCAAATTCTCAGATCCACTGACCCACATTTCATTTACCCTATAAATGCTTTATGCCTTTATAACACTTATCACAAATTTATTTCCCTTTTTTCTCATGAGCAGCGCAAATTCTCTCTTTTTCTCCTCTCTCATTAACTAATTTACCACAATAACATGCTGAAACAAATAAAACTTACGGAGCTCTGATCCTAAAACAAAACACAAGTCTTTTAATCAAGAGTCAAGAGGGCCCACACAAACAAATAAATTAATTAAAATGTTCTATGATTCAAGTGCCGACACACATCTGAAATTCAAACTGGAATTAATTCAGATCGTCGCATGACACAAATTATTGAGTCCCAGGCAGTGGGTCATGGACACCAGCTTCGCTATCTCTCTGCGTCTAAGGAAAACAATACCTGTGGTTCTCCAAATACTCGTTAGGCAGTAGTACCTCCACACAAGTGCGCTTTACCTCCTCCGCTACTGAAGTTTCCTCTAGTTGGACTCGCCAGCCGACAGAGCGCTACACATACCTTGCATCGTGCCATCTATACACTAATTTCAAAACACATACACTCGTACATTCCCTACGTGACTAATTATTCAAAACACACAAGTTAAATTAGCACTATTTCTCTCCCAATTCACTCACCCCTTAATTGCTACAGTTCTAACTCTTGCTCTGTTACCATGCCGTACTTATAGTTTTACACTTAAAACGTAAACTAAACGTAATTACATTGGTATCAATCACCATAAATAATTAACTTCACTTGTTATCTTATTTGCTCTCACTAACTTAGGGCTATACTGATACTAACCACATCCTTATTTACTGGCTTAAATTACCCCTATTACTTATTACTTTTCAACTAATTTCAGCTTCAGTTCAAAAAATGATCACATCCCATGCCCTGCAATGCATAACTTTTGAGTTGCCAGACGACGGTCTGTGAACCAGTGCCCTGGCCAGTAGACCGAGAGCGCACACAAATTACAACGGGGGAGTCGCATAGCGCTATTGAAAACTGCATGATTCGTGAAAGTAAAACACTGAACTCCCAGGTAGTCAGTGCCCTTCGCAAATTGTCAGCTTCACACACATGTCAATGCCCTGCCTTCTGTAAATTTCTGGGTCTCGCTACTTCCTCAGTCGCGGCAAAGAAAACCAAATGTAGAACAGCAACAAATCTAGGTCACAAAAATTTTCAGCTTGACTATATGTACGGAGCAGGTAAAAACATATGAAGCAAATAAATTGGTGTGCCCCCCTCCGCAACCTGCCAGTGCTCACATTCTGGGAAGCATAGTGGTGCAGATTTTGTGTAAATTCGCTTTTCAGGAGCTAGTTGGCAGTGGTTACAAAATCCCAACAGTTGCCTGCAAACCTCTAATAAAAAAAATACAGACACATACTACCATCATCATAGTCATCAACAAAAATACTTAAGTACTTACGTCATGACTGAAAATGGCATGAATTTGAATAACTTTATAGCACATTTGGCCCAAATAGTTGCTGCATTGCATTTGTACAATGTAAGTAAACACTAATTTGTCAATTTACAAATAAAGGCAACACAACTTCTTTCCTACTGTGTTACTGAATAAAAATTCTTCTGAACATTACACAGTACTTAATTTTTTTTACTTACGACCAAACGTGTCCAAAAGGAGTTTTGCAGCAGAAAATGATCATTGTCCAGAAGTTAAGGGCAAACATAGGTTGTTACTCAATAATTGGACACGTTCATAGATACATTTAATAAGTCACAACTCCCAACACACTTGAACTTCTGCACGCTATTTAGATACAGCACTTCACATGACAAAATTCCAAACGATCCAGGAATTCACACATTGTGTTCTACATTTAAACTAATGCTAAAACATATTGGAATGGTATGGCCTATGTCTTTTGCTTCACTTTTGTTAATGTCAGTGTGTCATTATTGAATGTAAAGGATAATGGCAAAATATGCCTTAACAAGATGCATTAACATGTAGTTCTTTTTTTCTTCTTCCAACTCAGTAAGCTTTGCAAAAATACAACTTTATGACAGTTGCAACCTATTTAATGGAAAGTCACAATTGTTCATAATTACTTCAAATCTTTGATGTCAACAAGGCTGTGTTGTCCACAAATTTTTTGAAAGATAGAACTTGTATAAAAAATCAAACTACAAAACTTGTTGAGGAATCATTTTTAAAATTTATGAATGATGAAAGTTGTATTAGTCATTTACAAGTTTACTAAGTTTTAAAATGTTTTGAAAATTTTTAAATATAATTAGTTTCTTACAAAAAATTTTCCTTTTTAAAACAAGTTACATCTTTGCAAGTAAAAATTGTCTTATTTAAAATAAACTTCAAATCTTCATTAATTTTTGAGAAACACTTCAGTAATGAGTATTATGAAAGTGGCCATTAATTTTCAGAAGTTTGTGGACTTCGTTTTCCACTAAGTTTTCATAGTTCTCCGCACTATGGCATTGTTTAGAATGTTGGCCAAATACAAAAACGTGAGTTTCTGGAAACTAATCAGCAACTAAGTAAAGCTAAAAAAAAATGCTTATAAAGAATTTCGTCCACTTTTCAGAACAGTCGCTAAACAAGGTAGTTAGAGATGTGATAAATAAACAATATATACTTACCATTTGATAGAAACACATGCCTTACAATATTTTGGCCATGCATAAAACAAGTCGTGGATTACTGCGTTTATCATACAGTTACGAAAATATATTAATTTAATTTAAATGCCATTTAAGAAATTGGCCATGTAACTTGGACATAGGAATTACAGATCTATAATTGTACCACTTGTGCATTCAAACAATAATTGCATTAACACTTGTCCTACTTGTTTAAACTGTTATCAAACACATACTAAGAATCGCAGTGTCGTACAGTAAACTCTATAATTTGAAGCATTACAGTAAACAAATATGTACACATAAATTACAATAATTAGAAAATTAAAACAGCCAATTTATTATTGAATATAACTTATATAACATTTTGTTGAATATATAAATACATGTATTTACACTGACTCATTCTCAGGCATATCAGTGGTAGAAATATTATGTAAAAAATAGTGGTACCTAATGTGTTGTGAATAACTTACATCAACATAAGAAAAAAAATTAGAAATATACTGAGGTATACGTTACATTATAAAATGGCATCAATTTAGTGAAACATCCTTGTAAAGACAAAATCAATGCTGTAACATAAAATTGCCCATGTCTATAGATATATCAGAACTGAAATACCTAATGCTCCATTGCAGTATTTAGTAGTTTCATTTTTACAGATTTAAGTCTGAGTGTATTTTTAAAATTTTATTTTAATAATTTGTTGTTATATATGTTGTAAATTGTGAAGAGATTTAATTTAAATGTGGCATTTGAATTCAATTCTCAGTCCTATCTAAGATCTCTACACTTTGCCTTTTTCCAAAGTGTTGTAATATGACCTGTTATTGTGGTGAAATTCACCTTGCGTTAATATATTCAATACATTCAAAATCTGTTAAGATTCTAACAAATTCACTATGTATGGCTCATTGTTGACCTCTTTTGGTTTTGACTAGTATATAAAATGTTGTAAATCTTCAAATTTTTGGAGTGTATATTATATGTTAAGAGTAATTGTAATTTGGGCCCGGAGAAAAGATTTCAGTATATATTTTGCTAGAAATAAAAATGATAGGATTTTCCATTGTAAAAGGTTGACATCTCAGAGGACTTACTCAATCACTGTAATTAAGCTGTCACTGTGTACTTACCTTGTATTCAACTAAATAGTAGGCTGTCTGTATGCTTATCTAAGTAGCCCTTCTACCATTTAAATGGATTTATATTTTTTAATGAAAGGATATGTCCATGTAAGCTTATGTGTAAAATGTTAAGTTTATTCTTGGTAATTATTAAGTTTAGGGGCTTTTCTGTAAAAATAAAAATAATTCACGGAAAATGGTATATTTCCACTCTACTATTGATGTAAAACACGAATATACTAGGGGCATTAACGTCCGACTAATTTCGTAATATGTGCCCACCGGTAATTTTCTAGTTTAGGGGCTTTTCTGAAAATAATATTNAAATATACCACTTTCTGGAGTTTTTTTTATTATTTTCAGAAAAGCCCCTAATCTAGAAAATTACCTGCCCACCTAACCTAACAGAACCTAACCCCACGATGGGTGAATCACTATTTTACATTTTTAAACCAATCTAGGATTGTAGGGTTTTACACTAACCTAGGATTTTTGGATTTTACACTAACCTAGGATAGTAGAGCTTTACACTAACCTAGGATGTTTGGGTTTTACACTAAACTACAAATGTAGGATTGTAAGGATTTAAAGGAACCGTAAAACACACCAAAAGAATGTAAATTGACTCACAAACATATTTTGCAAGTTTTTTAAATATGTTCTACTTATTTTAGTATTACGCCCTCTTGAATATGAACAAGGTAGGTTGTGCAGAAGCCATTAATACAACTTTTGTTGGTCCAGGACGTTTCGTTCAGAAACTTAAACAAACTGGCTATAATGCTCATTTCGCAATTTTTTTAAATATGTTGTACATATTTTAAAGCTACGCCCCTAGTATATTCGTGTTCTACGTGATTAGTAGAGTAGAAATATATATATATTTCTTTCTTTTTTCCAGAGAAGCCCCTAAACTTAATAATTGCTTTATTCTCTTCTGTTTTAGTGTGTGTATTGTAACATTTATTGTTACCCAATAACTAATAAATTACAACATATTTTCTTTTATTTTAAAGCTGACTATAAATATTTATTGAAATGAGAGAATTATTAGTTTAGATGCAACCTTATTATTATTTATTTGTGCATATACTCTACTTTCTCTTTGTATTTTGGGAGTTTCTAGGCTTTTATTTTGATTTCATGTTTGTAAATGTTACCGGTAGAGCTTTGAAACTTTTAAATTTTAAAATTTGTAGGAAATATCTTTTCTACTGGCAAGAGCATAAGCAAGCTAAACGTGCTGCTCATATTTTATTTTATTTTTAGTGAATTTTTGTTTGTTAATTAATTATTGACACTTTTAGAGTGCATAGAAAGGCAAGCCACACAGGTTGAGATATATGACGACACCCCAAATAGCAAAGTTTAATGTTTATATTATGTTTTCTGTGACAAGTTTATAGGTCTCCTGATATAATGGGGAAAGGAGGCTTTGCAGTTGTAACATGTGAACAACCTGATAATAATTCATAATAGTGCATGCGTCCAAGCTGTTATAGCTGCAAACACAAATATGTTTATGAAAAAAATTAAATTATTTCAACTAGATTAAAATTTTTTCTTTGGAGGGAAAGGGGAACCTCATATCCATTTTATTTATTAAAACAGTGAGTGACCTATGCCACTTAGCGTTCCAAAGACAAAATCTTGCACTATGACACTGATCGCACGTGGAACACAAAATTAGTGTCCTTCAGCTTTAGTGCAGTGCTAATCGAAAAATAGCTTTAATAACCAGACAGTGCTGCTGCTGACAGTTACACATCTACAAGATTGACTGGGTTATTGTTAAAAACACTATCACCTGATTGACTACTAAGGTCACAGCATCCTGATAGATCATTGCACATCTGTACACCTAGAAAATTTAATTTACACTTGGCATGTGGCATACAAAAATATAAAGAAACACTTACCTAAACAAGCCTCAGAACTTACAAAACTATATTAGTAATGCTAGAAAAATAATTAAAACTATTTCATTCAAAATAAATTTTAAAAAAAAATTATATTTTAAGCATTTTACAAAAGAATTTGCATGTCAAAATAAATGGATTTGCTGTTTTAATGAGAAATTTGAGCTTGACCAAGTTTCCTGCAATGTTACCAACTTGTACATTTNAATAAATGGATTTGCTGTTTTAATGAGAAATTTGAGCTTGACCAAGTTTCCTGCAATGTTACCAACTTGTACATTTGTATGCCACAGGAACCTTGTACTTAATATAATGCATCATGAGAAAGGTAAAGAACCACTGAATGAATGGGTTTCAACCATGGTCATCTTTGGCAGCAAACAAATATGTGAATATGTTTGTATGAAGAAATATATGGCGTCTTCCAATTGACTGCCACTGGGTATGCACTCAGTGCGCCCTGAAAATTAGAAAGGTGCAATTATCACTCGATTGCACAAAGCGAGTGCTTGTTTGTTGGCCATATCAAACTACCGCACTGACTCTGGAGACAGTGCAGTAAAAATTGCACTCGGTGCACACTTTTTCAGTGCCGTCAATGGTTTGAATATGGAAAAACTACTGCACTCGGTACAAATTCCAGCAACTGGAACGTGTGGTACTCGGCGGCCATTGCACACCGTGTGCAGTCCGGTGCAGGAATTGGAAGACACCATGTATTGAGACTTGATTGTATAGGCTGTTTTACAAGTAAGTTTTTCGTAGTAATAAAGAGCCACTATAATGATGACTGTCTCCATTGCAATTTAGTCGTGAAGAATAGTGATTCATTACCTACCTTATGTCAGTAATTTGCTGCAATATAGTAAAATGTGTCATTCAACTTTTCCCTTGTAGTTCAGCTTTTGATACCAAGACTACTGTGAAACTTGCTATTAAGAAGTTGGCAAGACCATTTCAGTCAGCTGTCCATGCAAAGCGAACATACAGAGAACTGCGAATGTTAAAGCACATGAACCATGAAAATGTAAGTTTGCAATCAGTTTCAGTAACTGGTGGTATATAATGACATATAGTGAAAGTGAAGCATACACGTAGAGTTCACAGCGCAAATATTCAGGAAAGAGAATAAGGCATTAGGCAAAAATATAATGCAAATCATTTCAGAGTCTAAAGGAAATATTTGTGCTGTGGACTCTAGGAGTATGTTCATGTGAAATGAATTGTAACATGGCTTGAATAATCGTATAAAGAATGTAGGTAATATAATTATTACTCATTTTTTCAGCAATCATTCTGTTATTTAAAAAAATGTTAAATACAAAAAATTTTAATTTACCTTCTTTTGTAGAGATTAGCCAGTTGTACATTTTTTTAAGAACTGTTACAGTTAATGTGATATATTACGTTAAGGTTACTTTTACTCATGATGGGTAGATCAATGTTAAAAGTTTGGCAACCAAAAATTTTACCACTAGGTAACTGCTAGTGTCGCGTGTGTACCAGATCTTCTCTATTTTCTATATTTAAAACCAGGATAATTGCAATAATCATAAATCAAATATAAAATAACTTCACAACTAAGTAAAATCTTTCTCTTTTATTATTCACGTAGCTTTAAAATTTTAATTAAAAGTTACCTTTTGGAACACTGCACACCTAGCTGCGGAAATTTTCCCTATTCCAAACTCTCCCATAAGAAATCTCGTTTTGCTCCTCACTTGAGTAGAATAAACCTTAATTACGTGACAGCATTTCAAATATGTAGGAGGTTATGTATTAATAAATTAATCTTTTCTGTTTTTCATCAAATTCCTCAACCAGCTTAGAATTCATTACATCCCCTATCATTTCAATAATTTATTGTTGATAGATACATACTAAGTAGATTTTATAGGTGCACATTTCAAGGTACGATTAAGTAGAGGATGTGACCCCACCATGGTAGCTATACAACTTCTTTCATCTGAGGTCTCAGTAATATCTCCAGTGTTGCAGGATAATATAAAACATTGCTGGGGCCATTCAAAAGTAAGGATCAGTCAGTCATGTCGTACATGAGAATTATGTTTCAACTTGTCTTGAACTTGGTCTTCTTCTCCCATGTTTTGCAAAAACGGCAGTAGATGGCAGTATCTTTAAGCAGTAGGCAGCATTCTGAAAACATGGACAGCTGTGTGTTTGATTTGCATTGCTGTTCTGTAGTGAACAGGTGAAAGAGGATATAGAACAAATGAGGTGGACAGAAAGGAATAAAATTAAGATTAATGCATGAAAAACAAAGATTTTAAGATTCACTTGGAAGAGGGAAGGTGTGAAGGCATTTATAGATGGCAAGTGCAGAAGATAGGGGAAGCTTCAGAGTATAAGTATCCAGGGGTGGTGATTCAGAGTGATATTAGGTGGAAAAAGTAAGTACAGATAGTAGTATGAAAGGGAAGACGGGCTTTGGGAATGCTGGGAAGTCTTGAATGTGGTTAGTGGGGAGATGCAAAAGTTTATAAAGCTATGATTAGGCCCATAATAGAATATGCAGCTGCAGTTTGGGACCCATATGTGGAAGGAGATATGGGAGCTGGAGAAACTGCAAAGAATGGTAGTGAGGTGGGTTAAGGGTAAATGGGATTAAGGAGTTGGGATGGATCTTCCTAATGGACAGGGGAAGAGTGGAGATGCTGGTCATGATGTACAGGATGGTGAATGGAGTGGGTGGATGGGGGAAGTTATGTGCATTTATCCAATGGGCTGTACTGGGAGAGAGGTACAAACAGTAGAAAGTTTCAGAGGTTATGGAGGTGGACACAAAGGAGAAGGCAGTCCATGCTGGTGAGAACTGTGAGGGAGTGGAATGTTTTGCTGGAGGAGTTGGTGATTGTGAAGGGGGTTGGGCAATTTATTGTAGGAAGGGACTGCAGAGTGAAAAGGGATGAGTGAAGGAAGCGCTTGTCACTGGGCAATAACCCAATTGCCAGGTGAAATAACAATAATAATTATTATTATATTTAGTATCATTATTATTACTATTATTTTTAAGTTTGAGTAGAGTTGGGTTCATCTTTATGGTGTCTGAGATATTTTGACAGAACCAAGCTGAGGCGGCAGCTGTTGTCATGGGCGTGTGCCCTCCCAAATAAAACTTTACATACTACAGCAAATAAATACTCTTTTATAGATTTTTCTTTCATAATTTAAGTGTAAAAGTAGTGTATTTGGTCATAAGCCCTGTATTACTGGGCTGTGAATAGTGTCTCCTTACTTTAGGCGAGGACAAAATTTTCCTTGCAGCTTTGGGGCACAGACGGTCTGTGTCCACGCTGCTGTATATTTTTTCCTTGCCAAAGGCACACGAGACGTCTCAGAAATAGCAGAAGTGTGTTAGGATCGGGACACAAGCCACCTGTGCCCACGCGGTTCAGGCAGTGCTGTAACAGCTCGATAGATGGCAGGTGCGTCTCGTCTGCGATATGTTTTCTGATGATTTAACAGATTGTGGTGTACTGTTATTGTTGCAGTCTTATATTCATGGCGTGAGAATTTGTTAATATTTTGAAATTAACAATGCATGATATCATATTTTTTAAAGTGTGTGTATTATTCAATTTTTTATGTTTATATACAGCATTTTTGTTGCTCTGTTAAGGCCTGTCTACAATTGGCCGTACCTGTGGACAAATTCTGTCATCAAGTGACGTCACATTTACGCAGTCCGAATACGGTCTACATATGTGTTGTCCGAAAGTGAGCTTTCCTAATATGACAGATCACAGTAAATTCGGCACAATTTTTTTTAAGTCATGATTTTTGTATTGCTGAATTGTTGATTATATAATGTGTGGTTTGAAGATTTATTGATCTTTATGATGTAGGCCCAAACTATTTTATTTTAAATAAACTCGGCAGCTGACATCTAAGAATTTTCTTTGACTTTACATTTTCAGAATGTTCAATCCTCTAGTTCAGACCGAACGCAGACTGCACTAATTAGCATTTCATCACATTCGTCTCAAGAAAATCCACCTTTCATGTCCATTGGTTACATTTGCAACGTGAAAATTCCACGAATGCGCGCGAAAGTATCGGTAGTCTTATTTTTCTATCATCTTAGGACATAAGATCAGTTTTCTGAATGCTTTGACTTGGGACACAGGAGGTTACCAATCAGTGTATCCTTGTCCTAAGACACAGGTTGGGATAGAGGAATTGTAGACAGGTCTTTACTGAACTTAATGGAACGTGCCGTATTCATTCAAAAAACAAATTGAACAATTAAATATGTATCCTAACAGGCATTTAATAAAAAATTGTGGCCTCCCGTTACCACTACATATTTGAATGTGAACCTACCACACCCAAAAGAGAAATTATACATGTAATTTGAGGTAAGCGTCTACAAGTGTTGTCGGCCTAAAACATTTAGGGAACAAATTAAATTTGCGAAAAGAAATGAAAATGGTGATACTGGGCCAGGTAGATATATGAAATCAGTTGGATGTACAGAAGGTCAGTTAAAAAATAGTGAACTAGTACAAATAATAGATACCTACATCATTTCTACAATAAGAGAATGCAATACATGTGGATTTTTTTGGGGTCGAGTCTTGGAGAGCATAATGAAACTACCAAAAGTGAAAACCCGGTGTGGTTAGGTTTGTTATTTTGTTACATCTTCAATAAAGTATATTAATTTTTAACTTTCTGCCCTCCTTCGAAATTCTTTGTGGAGCCGCCACTGGAACCAAGTCAAGCTGTGCTAGTCGTTTCCAAATTTTTTTGTTGGAAATTGACAAGTGAAGATTGCAATTATTGCACCTTACTCTAGCTGCCAATATTTATATTTCTGTGTAGTCTGTACATAATGTTGTTAATAAAGTGCAGATCTCGGTCTCCCTATCTAATATTCCACCTTTCAAGGGGGTTTTTTTTCTTCTTCTTCACTTCGTTAATCAGTGTTCTCAGCATCTCAGTTCAGTGCCTCATGGCAAGGTATCAGTTNAGTGCAGATCTCGGTCTCCCTATCTAATATTCCACCTTTCAAGGGGGTTTTTTTTTCTTCTTCTTCACTTCGTTAATCAGTGTTCTCAGCATCTCAGTTCAGTGCCTCATGGCAAGGTATCAGTTTGTGTGTAGTAGAAGACAAATATTTGCCAGCGCTCACTGCTTTGCATTAATTTTGTTATTACTTATGTAGACTTTTTGTACACTTCATGTATGTATGTATGTATTTTGTTCTAGGTTATTGGCCTATTGGATGTATTTCACTCGGCCAAATCCCTGGAGGATTTCCAACATGTGTAAGTTGATTTAATTTGTGGAGTACCAGATCATAGTGTAATATGTTTGAAGTGAAATAATCATTTAGGTACAGTGTGTCGCGTGCCGGTTTAGGGATTATAGCACGACATTGGCTCACATCCATCACCTCCTCACACCACCCCCGCCTCGC
>NQII01000811.1:495116-565357 GCA_002778355.1 Clitarchus hookeri
CAACAAGAGTTAAGTATGACAATCACCGTCACGAGAAGCCCACTCAACCACGAATTCGCCCAGTAAATCCGAGTAACCAAACTAGCACAGTACCGCACCTCTCAAGTGTTGATGTTGTGTATTTTTGAATATAGACACGAGACAATATATTCGTACTTCAAAATACCACAGTCATAGTCTACCTCATTACCAAACCTGCAACCTCCACGCACCTTATAGTCGGTGCCTGGGGGACATTAACTCTGACCATATAAGCCGCCATGTCTTCCACAGTGGCGGTACATGAGTCGTCGTTAAGTGTAAATATTTTTTAAGAAATCAATGAACAACTAATAATAATTAATAATTTGATTTAGGATTTAAGGGCTTTACACTAACTGGCGCATGATGTGCGTTGCATAGGTTTTGTAGAAAACATGTGATTCAAAACCGGTTTAATATTTTGTAGTGGTATCTAAACCCAAAAAAGCACTTAAGGAGCTGTTGTGCCCCATTACAAGTTACAATTTTTTTTATTTCAACTGTAAGGGTTGTTTCGTGGGCATGAAATTCGCTAAAATGGGTGTTTTCAGAATCAGTTTTAGCTGCTTAATTTTCTATACAGGAACTTGAGTTATGTCTAGACATGCATCATACTTTTATGTTTATTAGCATGCCATAAAAATATAGTGTCACCTCTTAAAGTCACATACAGATGAGTTGCCGACGGAAAATATGTACTCCATTTGAGCACCTTACATGTAAAGGTGATAAGGTAAGTTGTGAGTGAGCAAGAGTCGGCGTAAAACTCACCTGCTTTGAGGCCTTGAATGTGCAAATTAGCTGCAGCCAGGCACAACCCTTAACATTGGTTATCAAAGTGGCCAAATGTTGTCTTTATCACGTCATTGCAGATTTCATTCTCAGGCAATGCTAATTGTAATTATGAATTATGGTACACATAACATTAGCACAGATAAGTAGTAGGTATAAGTTAGGGTTTTGCGAATGCAACTTTTTGTCTCACGGAACGAAAACTAAAAATATGTTATAAACTGTGAAACTGAAACTAAAATTTAAAAAGTGATTTTATAAAAGCTTAGTCTGTAACAAATTTCATAACTTTTTTGAAAGTTATTCTTCACAACAAATTAATTGCAAAACAGAACAAAAAAAATGTAGGATATGGAGTATTTATCACAGGGGTTCTTGGCTACAGTCAAATTTCTGTTTTATGTAGTTATTTTAGTTATAAAACAGTGAAAATCAAAATAATGGTTTAAGGACTTTTTTTTGCTAGGGTACTAAACGAATATTCATCAAAATTGAGGATTTTCATTTCATTACAACTTTTGGCAACCAAATTTCTTATTGAAACGAAAATAAAAGTTTTTTTTTTCTTCGGTATACTGAATGTTTGCACAACCCTGGTATAAGCAGACACATGCATGGCAAACTTACTTTACATGAAATCAGTAATAATTTCAGTTTTTGTGTTGATGACAAAATTTGACAAGTAATACATTATGTTAGTTGATGAGCCAAATATTAATGTTTATTGTAGGGACAATTATTAAAATATTGTATTTCCTGTTTTAAAAATTTGCCCTTAACTTATTTTAACGTAAATCCTGACAAGTCATTCAGTTAATGTTGGCAGCACATTTGATGAAAAATGAGGTGTATTAATTTAATTCCTGGAATGCGCACAGCATAGCACTACGGTGGTACGTCTTACAGCTATCTCGAAACTTACTCTGATATGTTCTAACATGCACTCTCCTGGTTGCCAGTCTTTCTGTAGTAGCAGAGAAAATATACTGTAGAAATTTCTATAACACCCCTCACAGTTTCCAGAAATAAGGTTGTATGAAGGGAATGTCACTATTGTGGGATATTTTGGGGCGATTTTGAACCATGCCAACCCATTTACATCAAAAAATAAAGAGTGTGGTACCCAAGAGGCGTATACTTAGCCTTCCCTTGTCTCCCAAAATGTTAAAAACATTTATGTTTTACCAAGCATTCTAAGTCTATATTCAGTTGTATCTGACATAAAATAAACACGATTTTTGCATGGAAAATTAATAGTCGGACGTCTTCCAAATGAAACGTTACCCCAGACATGTACTTGACTTCCCCATGTTATCAAAAATGTTTAAATATCATGCTGTGACTGAGTGTGAAGTACATTTTCAGTGACCTCTTGCAGGGAAATTATGGGACTTGTTACTAAAATACTCATGTATTTCAATAGACTCATGCCTTCTGCACAAACTAGTCCTGGAAGAGCACGTGAGATACCTTTTTGTTGCCAAATAATGTATAAAAATAGAGCACCCATAACTCGTAAATAAACCAATTTTAATTACCATGTTCATTCACCTGAGTCTCAAAAATTACAAGCTTTAAAATGAAATATTATTCACTTCAAAATTTCACATAGTGTTTGACAAGGTTCAATTGCCATGAAGTAATGTAGCTCCACGTGTGCTGGTCGGGGAGGCAGCTGGCTTGCTTTCCCTTCGCCAGTTGACTGCACACATGATCAGTAACCTCGCGAGGCACCTACAGACTACACCGATGGACTGCTTGCCTCCCCTTCCCCAGCTGACTGCACGCGCAATCAGTACCACTCACCAGGCACCTACAACCACACTCTGGGACTGCTTGCATGTTCTGTATTAATTATTTGTACACATGTAAATGTATACACCATTGCACTGGACATTTTGATACATCTGCAGATATTGTTACCATCTTAATACAGTACTATGGTCAAATGTGATTTTTGCAATACTCTTCAATAGAGTATTGCATATACTCTACTACGTTGCTTCGGAACACTTCAATGTGTAAAACGTCTGTTTCTTAATTTTACTAGTACTGTATATAACATATGTTATTAAAACAGTATTCTATTGTTCATGTTGTTCACCATAATAGTTATTACGTATTGTTTTCTTATTTATTGAGTAAATGTAAACTTTTGTAGTTGATGTAAACGTTAAATTAAATCACTGGATGACGTTAGGCATAAGGGTGTGCAAACTGAAGAAAGAAGGAACTACAAAAGGCTTTCAAAATTACTCATTTTGTCGTAAACAGTCTACATATAGTGCGACAAGCTGGCTCTCTTTTCACTCATTGTAACGAAATCACAATTTTATTTTAAGAAATGTTATAAATAATAGTCAACAAAACAAAGCGTAATAAGTCTTCAACTAACAGTAATGAAAAACCAAAAGAAATACAAGGTTTAATAACACAAGCAAAGTGAAAAGGCAAGCGAAGGAGAGCACAATAGCAGGACAAACACGTGACTGCAGTCACGTCACACACGGAAACTATGTTCCCTACAAATTTCCCTCAAATTTTCAATTTTTGCCACCTGAATTTTTTATGGTTCATTAAAGTAAATGCTTGTAGATAGATGGTCATTATAAATGGGGTCATTGTAGAGAGATTCTACTGTTTGTATTATACTATAGATATTTTTTCTCCCCACTGTTTGCAGAAAATAAATTACAGCAATCAGTAGCAACAGGTTAGTATTACATTTTGTGTGCAAATTGGTAAAAGTATGTGTGAAACTAACACTGTTAAAACAGGCTTATGGTGAACATGTCATAAAGAAATTAAATCTTTCTGAGTAGCATGGGAGGTACAAAGAGGTGCAGGAAAATGTCCATGACACAAGAAGTGGGCAGCCGAAATGCAATGGATGGATGTAATGTTGAAAAGTGTACAACCTTTAATGTGCTCAGAACAAATATTGAGTGTGTGAATGATGACAGAAGACTTGGATATGCACAGAGTAACAGCATGGCAGATTCTAAGAGTAGGTTTGAGCCTTAGAAAGATTTCGTTAAATATAGTGTCTTCAATCTTTACAGAAGATCAGTAAATGAAGTAGTCTTCAGATTTCATCTGATCATTTGAATAATGCATAATGTTTGAGAAGGTTATTACTGATCATTAAATATTATTTTTAAAGTACACTGAAGAGCCACAAAAACTGGTACACCTGTCTAATATCATGTAGGGCCCCTCCGAGCACGCAGAAGTGCCGCAAGACGACGTGGCATGGACTCAACTAATGTCTGAAGGTAATCAGGAGGCAATTCACACCATGAATCCTACAGGGCAGTCCTCAAATCCAATCTGCGCCAATTTGAGAAAGGGTTGCAAGTCTGTCACGTTTAATGATTCTCGTCAGTCGTCGTTTGTCCCGTTCTTTCACGATCTTTTTCCGCCCGCAACGATGTCTGAGATGTGATGTTTTACCGGATTCCCGATATTCATGGTACACTCGTGAAATGGTCGTACGCGAACATCCAAATGTTATAGCTGCCTCGGAGATGCTATGCCCCATCTCTCGTGCGCAGACTATAACACTACTTTCAAACTCACTTAAATCTTGATAACCTGCCATTTTAGCAGCAGTAACCGATCTAGCTGCCGACCGCATCATGTTACTCTGATTGGTTCCATACGTCTGTTATTTGCATATGCAAGCATATACCAGTTTTCTTGGCTCTTCAGTGTATGATCCAAAAAGCGGAAAATAATTCACGTCACCCAAAGAAAAAACGTTTGTCTCATTCTCAATTCAAATTGTATTGGATGTTTTTTCTTTCTTTCCCCTTATGAGTTATAGTTGTTTTTTGTTGAGAGTGCCTGATCTAGAAATTCATTGTTTAACTTGACCAACCACCTCATTCCCTTGACTAGTACTATGCTTCTATTGGCTGTTTCCAGATTAAAAAGTGCCTCAAAAATTATGCTGATTTAAGACATTTAGTGCACTGTGACAAAAATATGGCACAGCATTTCATAAAGCTAGTGCAAGTCTGAATGTTCCTGGCAGTGGTACAGTTGTCTACCTAGGTGAATCACTTAAGGGGACTTGAGATGACAGCAGCTGCTAGTGTATAAGCGAGCAAATTTTATTTACAGTCCGTTCCAGGATTTAAATTTGTCACATCTCTTTGTTCTACGGGATGGTCCTGAACTACAGGTATGACAAACACTGTGAGGTGATTCCCTATGCAAAATGGGATGGAAAACATTATACTAACTGTGTTGTACAGTAACTTGTAATGGAGGTAGCCACCCTTGCAAATCGATATTTCAAATCGTTCTACCGGAAAATAATGAAATCTGCATGAGATGAAAGAACCATTCTGTTAATAATGTTTTCTTTAACCAATACCTGAAACCTGCGAACAGTTGTGGGGTACTATAATCCCCTATATTGAGACACTAGGACGTGGTATGTTATCCTTCCAATTGGTATTTTGTAAAGATGTTGTAATCATACGTTACTCCACAGAAACACGTTACCTTGATGTAACACTCTGACAGTGTATAAAGGAGTCAATTATTTTAAAGTTCCACAGATGTACCGTATAATAAACGTGGAATGTACTAGGGCTGTGTGAATATCTCTTTTTCATTGCAAATTGAATATGAATAAAATATTTGTGATTGCCAAATAATTTGGAAATATTTTGGAACTTTCATATAATAAACAGTTAGTTATTCATCTTTGGGAGTCATCCTCTGGTGAAAAATGGTTTGAAACAAATAAAACACACGTATGTTTTTGACATTAAACACTCTTTATTCCTTGTATCATAAGAAAGTTTGAATGTGTCTCAAAGATCTTAGGGGGATAAATCATCCTCACTGAAATACACAAAGTGAAAAAAGAAATTATTTTACATTGGAAAGAAGTTATTAAGTCAACAAGCTTCTTGATAGATTAACACATACTTCACTGAACAGTATTATACAGGTTTGATGGTGACATTTTGTGAATTATACCATTTGAAACTTTTATATTGGTAACTCTGTTACATTACCTAGAACACCTTTTTAAAACATCATTAGGTAAGACAATAATATGTAAGAATTTAAAAATTAACATTATTATTTAAATATCTGTTGGCATTTAGCAGCTAAGAATAGTGCAGAATGTGTTGTAGATATACATTTTTATTTGAAACTAAAACCAAACGATAACTTGCCAGATTGTTACTTTCTAAAACGTTTAAGTAACAAAAGTAGTAAAAATTTATCACCTCACTATTTCTATTAAGTATGCACTTTACAAGTTGTATGCTATTTCATCATGTAATCAAACACTTTAAATTATTTTAATTTACTACACTGGTTAAAAATTGAACTTACATGCTGATGTACACATATAATATTTAATGAAATTTTTTCTTATCTTTCAACAGATAGATCTATACGTTTACTTTGGCATTGTATAAATTACAATGTAAAAAAAAACAATTCCTTGACATGTTTTGGATCCAGGCATTGCCTGTTTGAAGTTACACTGTTACCACAAGCAGAAAAAACACATTCTGAAGCAACCTGAGTTGCAGGTATACCCAGGTACACCAAAGCCACCTTAGCTATGTTTGGAAACATTTTTACACCAAAGTCATTCCACCATTTACACGGATCACTTGTTCTGTGGATACATTTTTCTGCCAAATAAGTCTGTATTTCATGAGCATAGTCACAGTTTACCCCGATGTTCATCAGGAAGCTTGTTGAGCGTTGACCAAAGTCCTGATGATGTGCTGAGTGTAGGGTCGCTGAACTACTGATCTTGTGTAGGCTGTGCACTGTTTGCCAAGTGCCTGATGTGTGGCCTGTGCAATAGTCTTGCCAACAAGAGCTTTTTTTATACCTAGGATTAATGATAATAGCTATGAGAAACACTTTATCTTCCATTAAATTTGGAAACTCTGCTAAAAGATATTTTGAAAGACACTTTGTAAAAGTTACTCTGTCGCCATTTTTAGCAATGTAATCACTGAGATGACTGTATAGACATTTTAACATTGGAATAACCATGGAGGATGTTTGATATGAATTCCCACTGATTTCTTGAGTGGCATCAGCAAGAGGCTGTAAGGATGGCTACTATTCCAGCTCTCTGCTTACATTCTGAACTGGTGAACATTTCTGAGCTTTTATTGCTAACTTGATCAGCAACATGTGGAGCTTTCATGTGAAGAAGCCTCTCCAGCATAGTCTGGTGACAACCTAGTGTCAACATGCTGTATCATTTCCATAACAGGTTGGCACATCTGATTATGGAGGCTTTTACTTGCTTTGCTGCTGCGTTGATAATGACCAACTATGTGTCTTGCTTTTGCCAGGAGATGTGAAACTCCAGTGCATTCACTATAGCCATGATCTATAAACGACTGCAGAGAATGTGTAAAGCAAATGAGAGTTTTTTTTCCCCAGACAGAATTCGTGAACCAAGCTTGAAGTTTGCACCATTATCTTTCGCACAGTATATTGGAATGGTGGTTTCCTCTACACTTATTCCCCAGGAATTCGATGATGAACTCAATTCTTCAGCAATTTTCTGTACAGTGTGTGTGTGTGTGTGTGTGTGTTGATGCTGTCCATAAGAAATGATTTGCATGAAAAATGTGAAGTGAGGTAATGTGCAGTGATGTTAACATAGCTATCTTCCAGTCTTGGATGTCAATGCATCACACGGAAGTGACAAACTGGATACACATGTCACATCGTGCGAGAATTCAGCTTTTAAGTTAGACCTTATCTCTTGCTGTAATTTTGTAGCATGGTTAGTTGAAAATGTTGTTCTAGCAGGAACTTGATACTGAGCAGCTATTTCCATCATCAAATTTCTAAAGCCCTCTTGTACAAAACTGTATGGTAAAAGATCTGTTGCAAGCATTCTTGCTATCAACTTTGTAATTAGTTGTGCTGTACGGAGGTTGGGAGCCCACTTGTACTACTTACTGAAAGCAGCTTCCATAGTGGGCTGAGAAGACTTGATTTTCTTAACAGGAGTCTGCTGTTTAAGGTAGGCCATCTGAGAACAGCATCTCTCCCATTCTATGATGTGGATGGTCCGGATGTGGTTTAGAAGAGGTGTAGTGGTACCTGACAACAATATAATTTATGATATACTTGGCATTTAGTACCCAAACTAGTTCTGCACTTTTAAATTTTAATTTGTGCACCCATGTTTGTGCGTATGTGTGTGTATTCCATTTCTGCATATTGCGCTATGGTACCGCTGCTATTCCTCGTTTACGTATAACAAGGCGTAGTTGAACTTGTGGTTAATTTTGTCTTTTAATGAAAATAAAAACGTGTAATACTGTACAAATGTCATTTCCAGGTAATTATTTGCTAAATGTGATGTGCCTACATCCCGAACTTATGAATTGTTTGCATTTCGGTGTTGTTAAAATCATGTTGATAGCATCTTAACCCAAACGTCTTTATATACTTATATACGTCTTTCTTATGCATGCTAAGAATAACATAACATTACCAGCTATNCTTAACCCAAACGTCTTTATATACTTATATACGTCTTTCTTATGCATGCTAAGAATAACATAACATTACCAGCTATTAAGTTACACTTAGGAAAGTTTAATTTCTTTCTTATGACCGTACACAGTATTTGAAAAAAACTCTGAATATTTGAAAACTTTGGATATTTAATTTTGTTTTGAATGTGAATCAAATGAAATATTTATTCANAAAAAAACTCTGAATATTTGAAAACTTTGGATATTTAATTTTGTTTTGAATGTGAATCAAATGAAATATTTATTCACGTGAATTTTTACATTTTCAAATATTTACACAAGCCTATTATTAATATAAATCCAAGTGTTACCTACTGGATAACATTAAAAGTACTGTAATTTCACATCTTCGGGAATGACAAAAGAGATGAGTAAACATCAGAACTGTGGTACTTTTTCTTCAGGATTTCAATATTTATAAATTTTATTTAGTCTAAACAGAAAAATGGAAACAAAGAATAGTTACATGTCATGTAACTTTGTGTGTGTGTGTGCGCCCTTGTACATACGTCTCTTCTTTTCTCCCAGCTCTGTTTTTCTCTTTCACTTATTAGAGGTATTGGTAGGTCTAACTCTCCTTCACAATGTATTTATATCCAGTTCTGACTGATCACTGCATTTGGAATCAACTTTTGCACGTAGTTTTTGGTCCCCTCAAAGAGAATGGTGATATATATCCTCAATATATTTGCATCTCCACTTATCCACTTGATATTTTGTTAACTTCCAGTTTACCATGATGATCTTAAAAAGGGTGAAGTTTTCTTTACAAGTGTGACCCAAAACTATTTTTTTTTTTTTNTCCAGTTTACCATGATGATCTTAAAAAGGGTGAAGTTTTCTTTACAAGTGTGACCCAAAACTATTTTTTTTTTTTTGTGGCAGATACCTGGTGACACATCTGATGGGTGCTGACCTGAATAACATTGTGAGGACGCAGANTTTTTTTTTTTTTGTGGCAGATACCTGGTGACACATCTGATGGGTGCTGACCTGAATAACATTGTGAGGACGCAGAAGCTCTCAGATGACCACGTGCAATTCCTGGTTTACCAGATCCTCAGAGGACTCAAGTACATACATTCTGCTGGTATCATACACAGAGTAAGCATTGCAGCCTCACCCACAAACTAAAGGGAAAATGACCTATGTAGCAGTAGTGATAAAAATACTAGTTATAAGTAGATATAAATAGTAAAATTATAATGTCATAAGTGGGATGGGTCGGTTCAGTTCTCCGGTTCCACTGTTTTTTTGACCTAGGAATCAATCTGAACCGATTCTGTTCCAATAAATCTTGTATTTTTATTTGGTTCCAGGACGTCCCACTTTATATTGTTATTTATTACTTTGATGACAAAAAAGNAATAAATCTTGTATTTTTATTTGGTTCCAGGACGTCCCACTTTATATTGTTATTTATTACTTTGATGACAAAAAAGTGATAGGATGACGACAAACTTGCTCAAGTGTAAACGTAACATGTGTAATATACATATGTCAGCAAACTTATGTTTTTTNATAGGATGACGACAAACTTGCTCAAGTGTAAACGTAACATGTGTAATATACATATGTCAGCAAACTTATGTTTTTTCATCCCATGTTATTTATTGCCACTGTTCCTTGCTTCAAATTAAGTACAAGGGTAGCAGATTTTAGAACAATCAATTACTTTTTTATTCATGATTTTGTGCACAATAAAATAAATTTTAATTTTAGAGCAAACATTCCCAATTGTAAACGTAACACAGAGTCATATTTTAATTACATAGTATTCATCACATTACGTATATCATGTAATTTTTCACCATTCCTAGGACAATTCAGTTATTGATTGTGCTGATTTTTGCTATCCTCCACGAGTTCTATTCCAAAGATTATTTGTTCTCTCCCAAGATAGAAACACATTATATAAATAATTATATAAAGTTCTTAATTTAGCAGAGGAATTTCACATGTACTATCTATTTGTTCATTTTCCATTGTGATTGCATAATTACCATATTTACTTGAAACTAGCTCCATCGATTCCAAACCTATTTTTTTAAGGAAAATCCTAGGAAGAAATTATATTTTCACATCAAGGCCACTTCAGCAGAAAATTTAATAATTGAAGGAAGTTTGAAGTTTAATTTTGTCTTCAATAGAGATGGTTCTCCATCAAAACAAATATATTTCACTCTGCGAGATATGTGTTTTGTGCTTTTGGAAGCAAATAATAGCATTGCCTGCTTCTCTCCAGTGGCCCAAGTTTGATTAATTTATTTCAGATAGCTTACCAGCCACTGTATTTTTATTGTATTCTGCAAAAATAATCACATTTGTTTCAAAGAATGCACACATTTTTCTGTCGCTATAAATGAAGCATTACATTTTAATCCCATTATTGTTCAACATATACGGAGCATGGCTGATGCACACAAGATTGTTTGAAATGTTAATCACAGCCATAGTTTTTGTGTTGGACANAACATATACGGAGCATGGCTGATGCACACAAGATTGTTTGAAATGTTAATCACAGCCATAGTTTTTGTGTTGGACTCTGAATCGCAATGTAAACTACCGTTATTTATTTTACAGTATCTTTGACTGCATTTTAAAAAGAACGTTGCCACTGTAATTCAAATTTTTTAAGTATTCCATTCACTGATTGTTTTCGTTTAAAAAATAATCTATAAACTATTTTCAAGAAGCTACATATCTCGTGAAATTCTACGATAACGCGATCAATGGCTGTGCGGTTTTGCCAGNAACATATACGGAGCATGGCTGATGCACACAAGATTGTTTGAAATGTTAATCACAGCCATAGTTTTTGTGTTGGACACTGAATCGCAATGTAAACTACCGTTATTTATTTTACAGTATCTTTGACTGCATTTTAAAAAGAACGTTGCCACTGTAATTCAAATTTTTGAAGTATTCCATTCACTGATTGTTTTCGTTTAAAAAATAAACTATTTTCAAGAAGCTACATATCTCGTGAAATTCTACGATAACGCGATCAATGGCTGTGCGGTTTTGCCAGNATAAACTATTTTCAAGAAGCTACATATCTCGTGAAATTCTACGATAACGCGATCAATGGCTGTGCGGTTTTGCCAGCATGTAGTTGCAGTATAACTATGCTGTTACTCCAACGTGCAGTTGCTGCGCTTGCCATTAGATGACTGCCCTGTTACTCCATGTGCAGTTTCTAGGTTTCCTCGCTTGATAGCAGCACTTTTCATAACAGGTAAAGGTACAGTGCATCGACCTAGAGCCGGTTTTCGCAAAGAGACACCTGCCCAATCGGCTATCACAGAGATTTCCATTGTTTTGTGGTGGACAATCTTTATTTTTTCATTTGGTGCTATCTTCCAAAATAGTGGACCAACAACACTATTCATTTCAAAATCTAATGCTTGTAGAATGCTCTACTAGCATACAAAATTGGGTTTAAAACGGTGAATGGTTTTCAAGATATGACATATCACCCTAAATATTGGCCACCATTTTGAAAGTAAATGCTTTGAGTTGTCAAAAACTATAAAAGTCAGGTGTCCTTATTAAGTACTATATGTGTACCGAGTTTGGTGAAAAAATTTGATTCAAATGTACAAGTTTTAAAAAATTTTTGAGGGGGGTGGGGGTACACACAGACAGGAAAGTGATCTCACAAGTCTTGCTTTCCTTCACAAAGTAGGGTAAAAAATGGTGGCTACGTTTTTAGTCATGGTGGAAACACAAGTGTTTTGTTTTATAGGGTAACCACTTAGGTAAACTAACAAAATGCCGCAGTCTGGAGAACCATTCTATAATGTGTTACATTAACGAAGGCTGTTTCTTGACAGGCAGAACCACCTACTGTGTAATAGTGTCACAACTAATTACTTCATTTGCAGTGCCTGTGATCAGGTGGTTTGTAACCACACACACACACACACACACACACACATTTCATTGGCAGTACTTGCTTAAAATAGTGTGCACAAAAGATATCAGCAAATTTGAGATTCCTATCAAACATTGACTGCAATGTTGCATTTCCAGTAACATAATCAGTTTTTAAAATATTTTGGCGCTGTTACTTGGTACTTTTAACAGTTTCAACTATTGTGAATTATTAATGAGCCATTGCCCGCGCCCTTGTGTGAGAAAGATTCCAGCAGATTTCGCACATGACCAATGCCATGTTGGCTATTCTGTGGTTACTAAGTTTTCATGGGAGTGTGTCTACGTTTTATTGCGTTTTATTCTTTTAAACTTTGTTTAGACAGTGACTTGTGAAACGATTTATTGTACTATTTCCCATGCAATGCTGTTTTCGGCATGTTATCCATATTTCATTATTTTCTCATGATGGCAGTGGCCCAACAAAGTGAGTTCCTTTCCCTTGTTAGCAGTGATATATATTTGTGATGTGATGAATGGGCACACACACATATACACTTATTTACACATCAAAAAGGTTTTTACTTGTTGCTGAAGTGACAGTTACTTGAAGCACATAATATATTAGGCGTATTTTCAACCAATATCACATTTTATATAATATGGATTGTCGGAATTTGAANCTTGAAGCACATAATATATTAGGCGTATTTTCAACCAATATCACATTTTATATAATATGGATTGTCGGAATTTGATTTTCAGCACTCAGGTAAGATGTGCTAACTTCATTCATAGTTACTTATTTTTTATTTGTATTCATTACGCGTAATTACACGATGCTGAAGTAATTCTGTAGGCTTATCCACTTTTGTGCCTAATATAGTGTGATATTTATTTATGCACGCTTATGTCCAGAATTTTTAGATTTTATTATTTTGAGTACAGGTTCGAAGTGAAGTGTTTCTGTAGCCTAAATGTATGTTAGTGTGTTTATGTTAGGGTATGTGAGATATACTAGTTTAGTTTTAGCTTGAATATGTTAGCTGAATTGCATGGAAATAATAACGCCACTTATTTTTTACAATTATATTCAATTATAGTTAGTAGAGTTCATGTGAATTGTCACTTTTTGAGCCTATGGCTTAAATAAGTTAAGTTATCTGTAATTGCTTTATACTAGTAGAGTTATGTTGTGCTTTCCTGTGTGCAAAGTTATTTTTTAAAAAATACAAGGCAAGTTCAGATGTTTTAAGCATGTTGCAGCAACAGTAAACTTGTAACTTATTTTAATTTGTCACAGAATAAAGCACGATACAAGCATCTTTTGTGGGTGATTCATACATGAATAAACTCGTAACATTAAAATTTAACAAAGTAACAAAAACAGCACTACAAAAAAGGTAAAACAAAGTTTAAAGATATAACTGGCAATCTCGTAAGCTAAAATTTGCAGTTAAAAGGAAAGCATGCACTTCTACAAAAGTTTACTACTTAAAGATAATATATGGTATTTTAAATTTTGTGTGTGTGTGAATCCCGTAAAATACCTTATTAAATTAACACGCCCACTCTCACTGCAGTCTGTACCAAAAAAATTTAATATTACAGAAAAAAATTGAAGATATCTATTGTAACCAATATGTATGTGGGAAATTATTGTTGTTCAATGATATTAACTGGAATTATTTAGCACATGTGTAAAACTGCACTAAATACATTTTACTTTCAGACATTTAAATTTACAATAGATATTTAACAATAGTTTCTGCAAATGCACATTTTGGATTTTGCATTTTCTGCTGCATCACAAAATTTCATACTTTCTGATAGAAGTTGGCTGTACATATAACATTGCTGTTTCTATAACTACAGCTGAGGCGGAAAGATTCATCAGCAGAGCAACAACACTGGCACTACTTTCTTAGAACCATCAAAAAAACTGTCTTTGTAAATGAAACAGAGTATATCATGTTGGAGAATTGTGAAAATTACGCAGTGTGTAATTTTTGCAGTATGAACATTTCAAGAGGTGGGAAAAGTCCAAGAGTACTACATACATGATAAAGCACTTTTGCATGGGTTTGCAAGTGTTTCGAAGCACAAAAGAAAAGTTTTTGAAATATATTAAGTGATAAAAACTCTGGAAAAATTTATTCAGCATATTCCTGTTTATTATAGTATTTTTTTTCCCCGGTACCACAACCATTGTAATTTACCAATACTTTAACTTGCCTGCTATCGCTTAAGACCTTGGTCGAACCGAAAAAAATTGTCACTCTTTTAAATCTTTGTTGTACTGATATGATATGTTAAAGCATTTCAAAATAACATCCCACACACCACTCCGCTGGCCTGCATATAATCTGTGGTACTTGTAAGAAGCACTCTGTTGACAGAAGGCAGTCGTAAAGGAAGGGTGTGACACTGTGGTGTCTGCGCTTTGTTATACGTGCATGGATGAGACACTACTTAGTTTCCCTCCCACCCCGGCAGTGCTCGACTTGCAGCAGTGTTACTACGTCATCTTATCGCTGTCCGCCCTGCCACCAGCTGGCCAGCATACCTATACACATGAGTCAATCTACATTACTGCCCTTTGTAATCAGGGTTTTTTTTTTCTTCTCCCTTTCCCAAAAGTTTCTTAAGTAATATATTTACGTGTTAATAGAGAGTTAGGCGAAACAAGAGTGTCTCAAAAAAGCGCCTTTGGTTTTCTGCATAAAATAATTTCCCTCTTCAAATTAAATTAAGTCACAAAATTTGAAATAGTCTATTGTTTGGAGTTCGAGCAACAAGAATTTGCATACTGTGTGGAAATTGTTTCAATTATCAAACTTCAATCTTAAAGAGAAANTTGGAGTTCGAGCAACAAGAATTTGCATACTGTGTGGAAATTGTTTCAATTATCAAACTTCAATCTTAAAGAGAAAAAAATTTACACAACTTAAAATATGCTGAGTAACTAAAGAATTTTATTTATAAATAATGAAAAAAATAAGCTGAAGTTTCCTATAATAATATAACAGAAACAATCGGATAAACGCACATTGTTAAATGAAACAAGCTTGTTACTCAATGGTTTGTTGAACCTGAGTAATGTATGTGTGCATAAAACACNCGCACATTGTTAAATGAAACAAGCTTGTTACTCAATGGTTTGTTGAACCTGAGTAATGTATGTGTGCATAAAACAAGGATGAAATTATTTAAAACAAAATCCGATCATTACTATAACTATGACGACGTTAATTAAGGAATTAATTTTGTGCTGCATACGTCAGATGTATGTATTGTATTATTAATTNCTTGAAGCACATAATATATTAGGCGTATTTTCAACCAATATCACATTTTATATAATATGGATTGTCGGAATTTGAATTTCAGTTCTCAGGTAAGATGTGCTAACTTCATTCATAGTTACTTATTTTTTATTTGTATTCATTACGCGTAATTACACGATGCTGAAGTAATTCTGTAGGCTTATCCACTTTTGTGCCTAATATAGTGTGATATTTATTTATGCACGCTTATGTCCAGAATTTTTAGATTTTATTATTTTGAGTACAGGTTCGAAGTGAAGTGTTTCTGTAGCCTAAATGTATGTTAGTGTGTTTATGTTAGGGTATGTGAGATATACTAGTTTAGTTTTAGCTTGAATATGTTAGCTGAATTGCATGAAAATAATAACGCCACTTATTTTTTACAATTATATTCAATTATAGTTAGTAGAGTTCATGTGAATTGTCACTTTTTGAGCCTATGGCTTAAATAAGTTAAGTTATCTGTAATTGCTTTATACTAGTAGAGTTATGTTGTGCTTTCCTGTGTGCAAAGTTATTTTTTAAAAAATACAAGGCAAGTTCAGATATTTTAAGCATGTTATAGCAACAGTAAACTTGTAACTTATTTTAATTTGTCACAGAATAAAGCACCATACAAGCATCTTTTGTGGGTGATTCATACATGAATAAACTCGTAACATTAAAATTTAACAAAGTAACAAAAACAGCACTACAAAAAAGGTAAAACAAAGTTTAAAGATATAACTGGCAATCTCGTAAGCTAAAATTTGCAGTTAAAAGGAAAGCATGCACTTCTACAAAAGTTTACTACTTAAAGATAATATATGGTATTTTAAATTTTGTGTGTGTGTGAATCCCGTAAAATACCTTATTAAATTAACACGCCCACTCTCACTGCAGTCTGTACCAAAAAAATTTAATATTACAGAAAAAAAATTGAAGGTATCTATTGTAACCAATATGTATGTGGCAAATTATTGTTGTTCAATGATATTAACTGGAATTATTTAGCACATGTGTAAAACTGCACTAAATGCATTTTTCTTTCAAACATTTTAATTTACAATAGATATTTAACAATAGTTTCTGCAAATGCACATTTTGGATTTTGCATTTTCTGCTGCATCACAAAATTTCATACTTTCTGATAGAAGTTGGCTGTACATATAACATTGCTGTTCCTGTAACTTCAACCGCTGACATAACAAACAGCATGGTTACCACGTGTCCCTACAGCTGAGGCAGAAAAATTCATTAGCAGAGCAACAACACTGGCACTACTTTCTTAGAACTATCAAAAAACTGTCTTTGTAAATGAAACAGAGTATATCATGTTGGAGAATTGTGAAAATTACGCAGTGTGTAATTTTTGCAGTATGACCATTTCAAGAGGTGGGAAAAGTCCAAGAATACTGCATACATGATAAAGCACTTTTGCATGGGTTTGCAAGTGTTTCGAAGCACAAAAGAAAAGTTTTTGAAATATATTAAGTGATAAAAAATTTATACAACATATTCCTGTTTAGTATAGTTTTTTTTTTCCCCCGGTACCACAACCATTGTAATTTACCAATACTTTAACTTGCCTGCTATCGCTTAAGACCTTGGTCGAACCGAAAAAAATTGTCACTCTTTTAAATCTTTGTGGTACTGATATGATGTGTTAAAGCATTTCAAAATAACATCCCACACCACTCCGCTGGCCTGCATATAATCTGTGGTACTTGTAAGAAGCACTCTGTTGACAGAAGGCAGTCGTAAAGGAAGGGTGTGACACTGTGGTGTCTGCGCTTTGTTATACGTGCATGGATGAGACGGTACTTCGTTTCCCTTCCACCCCGGCAGTGCTCGACTTGCAGCAGTGTTACTACGTCGTCTTATCGCTGTCCGCCCTGCCACCAGCTGGCCAGTATACCTATACACATGAGTCAATCTACATTACTGCCCTTTGTAATCAGGGTTTTTTTTTTCTTCTCCCTTTCCCAAAAGTTTCTTAAGTAATATATTTACGTGTTAATAGAGAGTTAGGCGAAACAAGAGTGTCTCAAAAAAGCGCCTTTGGTTTTCTGCATAAAATAATTTCCCTCTTCAAATAAAATGTCACAAAATTTGAAATAGTCTATTGTTGGAGTTCGAGCAACAAGAATTTGCATACTGTGTGGAAATTGTTTCAATTATCAAACTTCAATCTTAAAGAGAAAAAAATTTACACAACTTAAAATATGCTGAGTAACTAAAGAATTTTATTTATAAATAATGAAAAAAATAAGCTGAAGTTTCCTATAATAATATAACAGAAACAATCGGATAAACGCACATTGTTAAATGAAACAAGCTTGTTACTCAATGGTTTGTTGAACCTGAGTAATGTATGTGTGCATAAAACACGGATGAAATTATTTAAAACAAAATCCGATCATTGCTATAACTATGACGACGTTAATTAAGGAATTAATTTTGTGCTGCATACGTCAGATGTATGTATTGTATTATTAATTNCTATAACTATGACGACGTTAATTAAGGAATTAATTTTGTGCTGCATACGTCAGATGTATGTATTGTATTATTAATTTATTAGTTTTACTGGCTGGAGATCAGTTTTTTCTTTCTTTCTTTTTTCTTCCAGCCGTGGCAAATATTTAAATTACAAATACATCAAGGAAAATTAATTAATTGTGTTTCAAACCTTCAGGAAAACATTGCAAAGTTGTGATGTGACGTTTAAAAAATCACTACTGTCTGTATCAGCTCTTCACTGTTAAAACACACAAATCTCGTAAATCCAGTTGTTGCTGTCACATATAAAAGATAAAGTCTACTCCAGGGGACAACGCCATGTCGTATGCACTTGCACGCACATCACTTTGCAACCTACACGATGCTCCTGAACTACATATAAGACTACACGAAAATGTTGAAACATTAGAAACAACTTTATCACATTTTTGTAACTGATGCAAATAGTTTAAAACACAACGTATGCAATATTTATAATGTAAATTCAAGTTTTACACTGTGTAAATTATATTCCTAACAAACATGCAAATTTCAGCCAGTGTCGACAAGCCATGTAATCAATCATGCCAACGTAACTTCCAAGTTGTAACTCGTCTTGCCACTGAGGATGTAGTTTTAAGGCCCTGGTACAATGAACCGATAATCTGCAGTGCAGTGAGGGTAATTCTTGTTGCCCAAAATAGGTGGCAGAATGCAGACTTTCTTTTACATTTNCGATAATCTGCAGTGCAGTGAGGGTAATTCTTGTTGCCCAAAATAGGTGGCAGAATGCAGACTTTCTTTTACATTTGTTATGCAAATATATATTTAACATTAATTGTTTCCCTCCTTAATGCAGACTGTGTAGTTCAATGCAATTTTGTTTTTAATATTTTTTACATAGTTTAGAACTCTAGAAATTGTAACTCGTTTATTTTTATTTTGTTCCGTGGAATTTGACGTTGCATTTAGCTACTGGACTTTTAATTTGTATAACTGTTTACACATACCAATTTGTTGCAANCCGTGGAATTTGACGTTGCATTTAGCTACTGGACTTTTAATTTGTATAACTGTTTACACATACCAATTTGTTGCAACTCTGCATCAAAATCTGCTACGTCCACAATGGAAATAAAAAATTCATCAATAGAGGGGACTCACTTCGATAATTGATATACATTTGTTTACAATCTGAATTGTTTATGGTTTTTCCACGCTTGACGTATGGATGCGCTTTACGAATTTGCATTTCATTGGCTCACGACTTGTGACGCACATACCTTGGCCAGTCACAAGCAGAGTGCTGATCTGCTGCTAACCAGCTGCCAACCTGACAAAAGTTGAAGCAGTTCATCAGCACAGCACTGCATGCCAGCACTGATGTGGCAGTCATGTGGGCCAATCAAATTCCAGAATAGCACCAGCACTGCACTGCAGATGATCGGCTCATTGTAGAAGGGTCTTTACTATTGTCACAAGCAGGCTCACAAATATGATTACTTTTGCACACATGTTATATACTATCTTTGTTTGTAATGTAAGGTCTAACAAATAAAAAAATAAGCAAAATACCTCCCGTATGTAGATAGTTAGCTGTGGTGAATAAATTTTGAGATATGTAATCATCAACCCAAAAACAAATGTATTTTCAAATAATATTTTTTGCAAATCAACTAAATTGTGCTGGTTGCTTAATATTTAATTTAAATAAATATATCATGTAAAAACTGTATTTTATTGAATAATCGCCCTCTTGAGCTGGTTATCATTAAATTATCAGCGAGTAAACTAAATCAATTTATACAATGTATTATGTTAATAGTTAATACCCTAAATTTTATCCCAACTGAATGTGTCAATTAAACAGAAGTTGGCAAGATATGACAATACTATTAGGCTGTCTCGCAGAATTGGGCAAAGTGTCCATTGTTTATCTCTAGTGTATAGCTGTACTTACTTGAGCACAATGATGAACCATTCGCATGTATTGTAATTTACATAATCTGGAAATGTTTTGAATATGTATGTTTATATACTGCATAATAACCACAATTGGGGTAGATCATTATAATCACGTGTTGGTAATTACCATACCGCACTTTACATTGCCCGTTGCTTTAAACGTACTTTGTGAAGCGAGAAGGTTTATTGGTGCAGTGGCAGAAGAGGGTGGGGGTAGTAGTGCGCACAGTGCTACAACTGTCATACGAGTGCCGGACCGTACTGATCTCGCTCAACGTATACACCATTTGCCCAGTCCATGAAGGGCTCTAGGCACACAAGTGTAAGTACTTTGCTTGCGCAACGTCATTCTGACATTCTGACACTTGTGCAGATGATCATCAGATGGTCGTTAGTGTCAACATATTCCTACAAAATTTTATGATAATCTGTTCAGAAATTAGAAATTTATTAGAGTGGGACATACATCCAGACAGATGTTCTGGTGATTTCATAAGCCTCCTTTTCCAAAGGAAAGCAGGCTAAAAGAGGGTGCATTTATATTCTCAAAAGTAGAAGACATCAAAATTCAGCAAATTTTGTGTTGTCTCAGTATTGATAAAATCTTACCTTGTTAGTTGGGGGCACACAATATTCAACCTTAATGGGATGTAATACCTGTCTTGGTGCTCAAGGAATAATTAGTTATTGATTATCCCAGTTTTTTTGTGCGCTTTGCAATAATATTGTAATATCTTAACTGTCTGGTTGTGTTGGCAGGACTTAAAACCATCCAACATCGCAGTAAATGAAGACTGTGAGCTGAAAATCCTGGATTTTGGGCTGGCACGACCCACAGAGAATGAGATGACTGGGTACGTAGCGACGAGATGGTACCGAGCTCCAGAGATCATGCTCAACTGGATGCACTACAACCAAACGGGTATGGAATCTGTAAGACTTTATACAGATATTGCTCTGCATTTTTAAAGCACAAAATATATGAAAAAATGATATTGTGAATAACTTATTATCCCAAATATGTCAATTTGCATATAAGTAACCCTGGTTTAAGCTTAAAAATTTTAAATAGTGACAAAAATTTAACGCATGGTGAGTTTAAAATGTAGAAATAAAAACATGGGCCAAAAAATTGTATCAATAACCTCAGGTTTTGTTTGTTTTGTCTTGTTTCTTGCCACCACATCTAAATATTCCATCATTTGCCCAAAGATCTTATAATGTGGTTAGGTACATCAGTTTGGCTTTACAACAAATTGAGTAAGAGTTGAGGTTGGTGGACAAGGCTGAAAGTGAGTTGGAAGCTCTTTCTTCTTGAATTATTTTGCATCTTCATATGAATCATATGTCAAAATATCACAAACCATTTTTAACGACTGTTTCCTGTAGGCTATTGCGTGGTTATTATTTCTGAAATTTTATCTTAAAAACAAAGCATGAACATTGTCAACATGAGCTGAGCAAATATTGTTGTTATACATAGGAAATTTAAAAAAAAAAAACTTTCATTATCACAGGTAGAAATAAAAGCACAATGTTCTTAATGTAAAAATGGTGGAACTCTGAAATTACAGTTTCATGTGCAGGAAAATATTATATGTATAATCCATTCACTGTATCTTCGATACTTTTGAAAAGAACCTTTGAAAAATCACCCTAGGAGTTACATGTTCAATTGGTTATAAAAAAATGGTATATGGAAAAAGGTTTTGTCTTGCTTTTAGCACTGAAGCACTATATAAATTGGTTGTTTTAAGTTTTAAGTATATTTTTTCAATAAATTTTAATAATTTGTTAAAAGTCCGTAAGAATTAACAACGGATTTTGAAGGGACATGTTGGTTATAGCTGAAAAGAAATAGTTCGTAGGTTAAATATTAATATGTATAAATTTAATGCCGTAATTGTAAAGTTAATATTGCTAAACTATATATTTACATTTTTACGTAGCACTCATGGGTAAAGATTTCACCGTTATTAATTGAAATTAAATAAATTTCAGTTGTTGTCCAGCGGACTCGTACACTCCATCTTGTTCGTTTGGGCACGTTTTTTTCAGAAGTATAACCACGCCATATTGGAGACGCTGAATTGTGGTTATAAAACTAACGTAACACATTCTTTCTACTTACAAGATAATTCTAGGTTAAGATGTAATTTTAGTATTAGCGTTGTTATTTCTGCAGTTTATCAAATAAACGTGCAAAATATAGAAAGGCATTTGAATATTTCCGTTACGTTATTCCCTTCGCAAAGAATGCAAAGGAATCGAATTTTGGTCGCCGCCAACTGATAATCGATTATTTTCGAAAGCTTTTTGTGGAGACGAAGAGATGGCAACACATTAGCGTTGGTTCTTCAGTGCCAAATGTTAGCCGTGACTCGTCTTTCCGTCGCATAGTGTTGTTTTTATGTTNGCGTTGGTTCTTCAGTGCCAAATGTTAGCCGTGACTCGTCTTTCCGTCGCATAGTGTTGTTTTTATGTTGCAGTGGAGAAGCGCGACAGTTCTTGATGGAACAGAGATGTACCTACACCGCAGGTTTCAAAATGAAAGTGATTTTGTTCGCTGAAGAGTTTGGAAATCGAGCCGCGGGCCGTGAATTCGTAGTAAATGAAACGTTAGTGCGGGGCTGGAGGAATTTTTCTCACTTATAAGTCGCACCCCAAGTTTTCAATAAATTTTTTTTTTAATAAAATGTGCCACTTATATGCGATAAAATACGGTACCATTTATCACAGTGAAATCTTTAACCTGAGTGCTACTTCCAAAAGTTTATTATGTAAAATTTAACTTTTTCCTTACAGCAAATATGTAAATAAATCTTAATACAATAAGTAAACTTTAATTAAATTATATAATTAACAGTTCCGATATATACTTCAATCTACCTATTTGTATGTATTACAACATTTCGCTAAATTGATTAGCATTTTTTAGACNTTCGTAGTAAATGAAACGTTAGTGCGGGGCTGGAGGAATTTTTCTCACTTATAAGTCGCACCCCAAGTTTTCAATGAATTTTTTTTAAAATAAAATGGGCCACTTATATGCGATAAAATACGGTACCATTTATCACAGTGAAATCTTTAACCTGAGTGCTACTTCCAAAAGTTTATTATGTAAAATTTAACTTTTTCCTTACAGCAAATATGTAAATAAATCTTAATACAATAAGTAAACTTTAATTAAATTATATAATTAACAGTTCCGATATATACTTCAATCTACCTTTTTGTATGTATTACAACATTTCGCTAAATTGATTAGCATTTTTTAGACATTTAGAGAATTTTATTAAAGTATA
This sequence comes from Clitarchus hookeri, assembly GCA_002778355.1. Classification (NCBI taxonomy): domain Eukaryota; kingdom Metazoa; phylum Arthropoda; class Insecta; order Phasmatodea; family Phasmatidae; genus Clitarchus; species Clitarchus hookeri. Next base: position 518,439 of record NQII01000811.1, read on the forward strand.
TGACAGTTGAGATTACATGGCATTGTTTCTCTTCAAAAATAAATTTTGGTAGTTCCCACATGGACACTGTTAATAAAATATTTGACAGTTCCCACATTGCACTGTTTGTTTACAAAATATTTGACAGTTCCCACATCATGGCACTGTTTACAAAACGTTTGTCAGGTGTCACATGGCAATGTTTTGTTTACACACTGTGGAAGGATACATAATCGGCTCCCTGAAAGTAGATATTTAGCAGGGTTTCAGAAAATCTTGAAGTTACCATGAATACATTATAGGAATGTTATAAGAGTGATCTGCTGTGTCACATGTGTTACTTACAGCTTAAAAGATTGTGCCATATTTTATTGAAAAAAAATTTAAAAATTAGGCACAAATCAGTTATTAATATATTGTGGATAATTTCTGGTCTGTTTAAAACTACAGTATTATTTGGTTTTGAAGTTTGTCTTGTATACTAAGAAAAAAGGTTAACCAGCTTACAATATATATATATATAACCTGACTGATACGACCCCTCATTGTTTCCTGGAATAGGGGTTGATCGCAACAGATATTTTGGGAAATTTTGGACCAATTTTGATCCATCCCCAACCCTTATATGTCAAAATTTTTAATTTTTTGCATGAAGTCAATGTTTAATGGTCTCTGGCTCGAAAATGAAAATTTTTTTTTATTATATATAAATTTATTTTTATAAGCAGACTTATTTCGTTCCAAACTAAATACCCTAGATGGGCATGTTGGACCTTCCTTGTCGCCAAAAATGTTTGCAAACGTCAAGTTGCAAATTTTTGTAAAGAAAATATTAATTGGTTTCAATTGACTAATATTCCAAATGAGTTTATATCCGTATACTTGATGTCCCCTTGTCGCCAAATATATTTACAAACATTGAATGGTGCATAATATTTACTGAACACAAAGTCCATGTTCAGTAACTTCTTGCAGGAAATTCAAAGGAATAATCTTACTAAAATATGTTTTAATTTATTTTAGTAGGCCCAAGTGTTACAAATAAAATTGTATCATGTGATTTCATGTGTGTCATCCGTTTGGCACCATAATATGCACATGCACTCTGTGTGAGCACAGCATATAATTTTTTTTAATAACTGTGTCAAGTGCAATTTTACAGGAAAATCAGAGTATGTGGTTTTGAGTGATGAATTACTGTATTTACTCATGTGTATGTCCCATATTATTAAATAAATGCTTTTGCTAAAAATAAGGGTGGTGCATTTAAATGGAATGTATACAAAAATAATGTAAAATGCTGCGTTGTCTTTGCACAAATGTTAAACAGTGAATTAGTAGTGCCATCTTATCAAAGAAGCCTACTGACAGCATTAATTTTGGTATTAAGTAAATAAACAACATCAAGCTTGGCCTGCTTTGTTTATTTACTGCGTCTGGTCCTTTGTTAAAAATATGCCATAATGGTATAGTGCTGCGGCAGACTAAATTCAGTACAGAGCATTTCTCTAATAATTTTCGTGGAAATATGTACTAAGATTTGCCTCAATTTACAGCACTTCAGTTGTGACTGTGTATCCTGGTTTTCTTGTATCATTTACATTTTTATACAACCCTTCTCAGACTGCCAGGGGTTTTCATTTATTCCGCCGAAGGTACATTTTTTTTTTTTTGTGTCTTCTCTAGTTTCTCTCTCTTGATACATCATCTTGACACATTTTGGATTGTCACGTTTCCTTTGAGAAACTTGTTTTCCATTTTATTCTGCATAATTAATCACTCTCTAACTTGAATTTGACAGTGTAGCTGCACTTTTTTTTCTGCCTATCACTTTTGTTATGTTTTATCATTGTACCATGTTTTTGCAAGGATGTGTGTTGACTTCCTGAGCAGTGTAGTCGAGGTTTGGTAATGCTGTAGAAGAGAATGTGGTCAGATTACCAACCAAAAATTTTGTTAGCTATAGTCACACCCACTGTTCCTCCTCGTATGTCTGCTCACCTCACTCCCACACATATAAGTCGCAACTCTCCACACAAACAAATTTTCCTGTCCGGGATCTTTTAAAAGTTGGGTGAGGCTGTGCTTAACGTAAGTACAGTACATTCAATACTGAAGGTCGTAAGTAAATAAATCCTAATAACTGTATTTATTCTGCCTCAGAAATTACAGATTTTTAAATGAAATATTATTAATCACTTCAAGAATGCATATTTCAAACGAAACCTGCTGAAAATTGTCTCTCTCATCAGCAAAAATGTTATCAATCAAGAAACTGTAATCACAACCACGATACGTCCATAAACTGCACACAAATTCAAGTTGCAATAACACAAGCAAAGAGAGAAGATAGTGTATTCACAAGCAAGCGAGATCACAATGGCAATATAAACGCTTTACATAATGGTAGTTGCGTCGTGCAGAAACACTCAGCTGGGTGAGGCCGATGAAGTAGGCAGAGTCAATGGGTATTGGCTAACACTAACAGTTCAGGGAGGTGTTATCTTTGAAGTGGTATCTTTTTTTAGATAGGTGCTGCTTCCAATACAGCACTCGCCAAAAGAAACGCTTTGTACAGCAGATTAAAACAACTTTTTTTTTTGGCAGATTTCAACCAATTTTCACCTTTTTTATTCCAAATGTTTTACTGTTCCTCAAAATCAGGTCATAAGGGAGATGTGGTCGTTGTAAATGGGGTCGCAACAGTCAGGTTCTATATCTAATATAGTGGCTTCGTTGTTGAATTTTTTATAAGAGCAGGAAGGGTTTAATATGTAGTAGAATAATGATGTTCTTGCATTGAGCTTGGGAATTGCAGTGTTATAATGATTGATTCCAACAGTCGATATCTGGTCTGTGGGGTGCATCATGGCAGAGCTGCTGACGAGTCGGACGCTTTTCCCTGGAACTGATCGTATCCTTTTACTGCAAGTGCTGTGCTATAGCCTCATATACATTGCAGCATTATTCCAGCATTGTTTGTTTTATTTCTTAATGTAATGACTACAGTAGTTTTCTTTATATTTGTTCAGAACAGTGGGAAAGGGAGGGGGAGGGAGTTATACTTTGTTTTGTAAATTAGCTATTGATTGCACTTCATGCTCTCATTTTGTGCATTGTTCTGTGAGGCCATAGCCACTTTTATAGAACCAGATATAGTTCTTTGAACCTAATCCAGGGTGTAACTCATAGTTTGTGTACAGCACATGTCTTGATTCAATATATTTTGATCTCATTATAATAACGTGCTTTTGTTTTATGTTGTTAAACATGATGCTGTGAATTCAGGTCAGTTGCTAAGGAGCATATGTAGTTAGGCTGGAAAAAGTTAATGGGTAGGGTAGGTGCTTGGCCAATTCATAATGTACAATGCCAAAAGTAAGTTGTTGAGGGGATGGACTTGGTGTACTCCCTTTGTGCGACATCTGCTTGCTGTAAAATGTTATATTCGCAAACCCATTACTTGTCACCATGGAACGTGGCTTTCAACAAGTTGGGGTTTGTTTATGCTATTGTGCAATCCAGCACATCCAGTGACACTAGCAAGAGATATTTGCTTCAGTATTCTCTTTAACAGGTTTGGCAAAAATTTCATAACATGCACTGCAAGGCTGTTGCTACAGGATGTCCACCTACAGGGAAAAGTCAGGCAATTTCATGTGACAGGAAAGAGTCAGAGAAATGTCAGGGAATTTTCACCTGGGTTAGAGAAAATGTAAATAATTGTCATTCTGCAAAAAATGTTAGTTGTACAAATATAGGATAGTGTAATTATAAGTGTGTTTTAAAGTTTTGATTTTTAAGTTTGTGAACTGGCAATAACACGTCTGCGCCAAGTGACATAGAACCTATATGTACCAAATAAAGTATTTATTTGTTAGTAATGTGCACTCAGTGTGAAATTAATTGCGTGTATCGCAAGAAAAATATTGATTGGCTGAATAAAATTTTGGCCCTACTTGCTTGGTCTGTTGCATTGTAATTTAATTAATCTTCACAGATAACATATTTGTTGTGTCAGCTGTGGAAAAATATGGTATTGGGAAGTTTTGGTCCTAAAATAGTTAAGGGAAAATGGTGAGATTCTGCCTGGAAAACAGCGAAAAGTGAGGAAATTCCATAATGGAATTTCAGTGGACATCATGTAGTAGCAAAATCAGTGTGTGCACTTAGTCAGTGACTTGCATTTTTTGAGAGCCTACTGGAATGTAAAGTCGCTCTTCACCAACTTGCAACCATTTTTGTACTAGGTTTGTCGCTCCTTAATTTAATTGATGTCCATGGCATAGTTACCTACAGCATACTGAATCTTCCTAATATGATATCTATTGTGGGTATTGCCAGGCCTAAAATTTATGTAGTAAACTTCTTTATAACGGAAACCTCCATTACAAAATTTTAGATTGGTCTGGTTAAAATTTACGCATACCACTTTCTACTCTTTATATAAAAGTATTTTTTTTTCCTTCAGCACAAAACCTCTTTACAACAAAGGCACCAAAAAGTTTCATCATATTTACTTTCAGTTGTTATTTTTCCCGCTTTATAAAACATGTAAATAACTTTTAAAAACCTGTATTTTTACATACATAGAAAACAAAAGAGAAAGAAACAAGTCACTATGTTATAAAGTTTTTTCCTTGCAAAATGAAAACAAAAATGAAAAATAATTTCACGCGAGCTTACTATTAATGAAAGTTTAACCATGGTTGCCACTCATCTGAAAACCTAGAAAACATGGAAATGTCAGGGAATTTGAAAACTGTCAGAGAAATCAGAGAATTTGGTAATATGCATGCTATATTTGGCAGTTATATCATCAATCGTGCACCACTACTAGAATTGTATAAAATTGTTTTGATTATTGTAGACTAAATGCTTGGGCATTTTTCTGTGCAATTTATGTAGGGAACAATTTTATAATATCAGAGAGTTATTTTGGTGTAAAAGCATGTTATAATGCAAAGGCATCAATGTTAATAAAAGGTCAGGGGAAAAAAATTATTTTTGTCTGGAAATCAGGGAAATATCAGGTAATTTTTCAATGGAAAAAAGGTGGCCACCCTGAATGAATTTTATGACATTTTACCGTGTTACTCATTATAACAAATTTGTAAAATTCCCTTTGCTAGTGCACTAAATGAACTTTCATCAAACACCCGAATAATCAATAAATCAAGGATTTTTGTTTCGTTACAACTTTCCGCAAGAAAATTTCTGAAATAAATATCTCTTTCTCTCTCTCTTTCTCTCTTTCTTTCTCTCTCTCTTTCTCTCTCTTTCTCTCTCTCTTTCTCTTTCTTTCTCTTTCTCTCTCTTTCTCTTTCTCTCTCTCTTTCTCTCTCTCTCTCTCTGCACACGTGCACACACCTTTTTTTTTCTTTTTTTTTTCACAACCCTACTATGTTCCAAGTGCTTTTTTTTTTTATGATGATAACAGTTCTTGACAATCAAGATTGATAAATTTACATCTTGCACATTGTTTGTTCACATAATAATTGTTCCCAACCAAATTTGTGGTGTATTTTTTCTACAAAAAATGTGTTCTTTAATAGTGGTCACAAGGGTTTACTGTATATGTGCTCACATGAAATCAATTTTTAAAGTACCTTTGTTTACATAAATCGTATACAAAACTATGTTAAAAATTCTCAACATATGAGAAAAGATGCATGTTGAAATCATGCCTCTATAACAAACACAAATTCAGGCCCTTCAGTTTTGCAATACAGAGGTTTTACTATCTCTAATCAGGTTACCCAGTTGCATAACAGAAAATGAAAATTAGAGGGATGCTGAGAATACTCTCTCAGTTAAATCCTGACTGTCAGTGAGTGAAGCTCTCTGCAGGCAGAAAAACATCATGCACATGAGTCACGCCCAACTCCCCAAACCTCATATGTAATCTGCAATCCGCATGCAACAAAGTTGCAACTACAATATGTTTCATATTTAAAGCTGAACAATTGTTATTATAGTGAAACAGCACTCTAAGGCCACCAGCACAAGCATCAACATAGCTTGTGTATTTATGGCTCAAAGCATGCAATGTGCAACTATTATTATCCAGCACAACTTAAATTACATAATGTTTTATAGTGCTTTCACTCATAACTGAAACTAAATGCAAATACTTTTATATTATTGCAAAACGCCACCTATTGGCCCCTCATATCCCTTGGGACAAGACTTGGTGCTTGCTACCTTTGTGGGGAAATATGGTTGGTAACCCTCCTAGGTTCGCAGGTTGGGGAGTTGTCCTCCATTCAATCTGAAAGAGCACAGCCCATGTCATACGATGGTGGAAACCTGCTAGCCGTACTAGTTTCAACAGTCTTGGAATATAAATGGTGTCGTGTCACTTGCTAACAAAAAAATACATTTTAGACCTATATAGCTTATCTTGCATCGGTGAGCCAGTCTGCAGAACATATGTCTCCAGCCTGGTTAATGAGGGGGTACTGATTTTGAGAAATCCTTTCATAGATTAAGTTGGTAGTTAGTGCAGCTCAGAGTGTTTTATGATTACCATGGTTTTTCTCTTGTATCAGAAGGTACCGAAACATGGTACGACAATGTGTGTATCCTCCTAGTCCTAGTGGTTGAGAATGCTGGCAGCCCCACTGCCTGTACACTGTCTAGGCATGTGTGGGCACAGATGCTGATCATGGACGTAGCAAGTTGTTGTACAGTAAAGGGACTTTGACATGCAACAATCAAGAAGTTTATAAATGTGCATGTTTCTGTATGCTAGTTGATTGATTTACTGAGTTTCTAGTATTGCATTAGTGCTAAGTATCTTCCCTGCAATTATATTCTGTAGCTAGCTTTAAATGTATTTTGTATCAATAAAGCAGGATAATATAAATGTCTTTATGTTGAACAGAATATATAAATGTTGTGTATAATCTGTTGTCTATGTAAGTACGTATTTGTTGTTAATTAATTGCAGTCTTTATTATGTGTGTAGTTTGATGCTGCACTGTAGAAGGTCGTAGGTAGTAAATGGTCTATGTACGTTGCTAATGCTTGAAATATGTTACATGTTGTGTAATTTAATTATTTAGGCTAGAATTTCTATATTTTTTACTTAATTATATTGTAAATGTTAAGGTAATGTAACTAAATAAGGGTTGTGGTATTTAATGAGTTTATTCAAATTGGTTAATATTTATAAATCAAAATAAATTAATATTACTTTAGCATATATCTTGGTTTACAACAGACACTTGATATAGAAATGAATTATGTTTTTTGCTACTGATAAGTAACATGGATTATTTAGAGCTATCTGTAAAAACATTTACCAAATTTCACTGGTAGGTGTTACTGGAAACTCTGCACGGTATAAAACTTACAGGTAATGACACCACAGTAACCTATGAAAGAAAGATTATACTTTGAAAAGGAGACGGAAAACAATTATTCACAGGGCGGTACCCATTGAGAGAGAGACAGAGACACGTTCGCGTACACAGACACATGCACACACACACAGAGAGAGAGAGTTGGGCAAACACATTTGCCACGCAGATTTGCAGTCGCGACCTTTCACTGGCTGGTCCAGCTTCTTCAGGTGGCAAGTGGTGATACACTGCAGTCCGTTAGGCGGTGGTTGGTAAGCAGTGAACCTAGCAGTCAGAGGTGAATTAAGGTGAGGCGAGAAATTTGAAATGTTACAGGTGGGTTATTATATGTTTAAGCAAGTTTCCAGCATCTTAGTTCTGCACTATTATTAGAAGGTGGCAGGGCCCTCAACACACTGGTTGTGTAACAAGAGTCAAAGTTCTGGTTGTGAGATGCTGAAACTGGCTTCTCCTGTAAATTTACATTTACTCAAACTAGGGGTAGTTTGGTTTCTGCTCTGTGGCCATTCATTCTGTGTCTGAGAACGGAAGACATTTTTTGGTGCGATATGAAACTTTGTGAAGCCAGAAATTGTGTGTAGTCTCATGATCTCGGACATGTTATTTCATTCGTGTAGCATTCGTGGAGGTTTTGGTGTTGTAAAACAAAGAATGGAAAAATTGCCTTAAAATGTGTTTTAGTGAAGACATGTTATGATACTGTGTGCCAGGTAAAACAAGAAATAACTGCAAAAATACATAGAAAAGTAAAGTAGTTACACACGTGAGGATGGACACAAAATGGTAGAAAAAATATGTAAACAATAATACATGGCGGGAATATCGTATTTACCACATTGTAAGCTGGCCTTTTTTAACCAATTTGGATACTCCCAAAATCACGCAAAGTAAACTATATTTATTGAGTGTTATTCCAAATGAGAACACTTTCGAAAGTGCTCACTTTATACAGTGGTTGGCCTTTATATATAAAACAAGCTGATAAAGTGGACAGTATAAATTTACCAGTACCATTATAGGCATAAGTCTAATCTAATAAAGTGGTCCCAGTTCAAAAAAAAAATTTTCTTCATACTTGCCCCCTTATTGCTGGGTTGAGTCTGACCTCCAGTGTTGCCAAGTAAAAGATTGAAAATCCGCTAGAACCAATTGTAAAATCTGCTAAAATGTATTTATAATAATATAGTAATACAGTAGACTCCCTCTCATCTGGCCTCGGATGGTTCGGCCGGCACCTGGTATGCATGAGTCACGCCCAGCCCAGATGGCTAGACGGACAGGTGGAGGCCTGAAATCTCTTACTTACCTCCTTATTTGACACAGTTTAGTTGAGAGGAGCTATCATTCGTGTGCGGACCTATATTGCGATACATATCTACGTAGTTTAAACGTTTAGAAAGATAAGTGCTAAACGTAAACATTCATTTGTTTCAATGGAACAAAGACTAGATATCCTGCAGCGTTTGGATAAGGGTGAATCGGTCTAAAGTATCTGTTGAGTTTTTAATTTAGGCAAGAGTACTGTTAATAACTGGTGCCGAAACAGAAAATCCATACAGGATTTCTACTCAATTTGAAACATAAGTGCTTTAAACGCCTTGTACTTTAAAGAAACCAAAGTACGAATTTGTAGACGACGCCTTGTGGCTACGGTTCATGCAGGAATGCAGAAGAGGCACTCCGATAAATGGACCGATTTTGAATGAAAGGCAACAAGTGATGGTTGGCTAACGCGTTTGTGGAGAAAAATTGTCGGCGGATACATGCTGCTAGTGGCTTTACAAAAAAACTGAATGACATAATTGACAGCGAAAATCTAACTCCAGAACAAGTTTATAATATCGACGAAACAGGTTTAAATTTTTCACTTTTACAGAAGAAAACATTTGCTGCATGTAAGGAAACTTCAGCCCCTGGATTTAAAGCCAGTAAGGAGAGAATCACCGTGGCTTTGTGTTCAAATGCCTCAAGGTCCCACAAGCTGCCTCTGTTTGTTGTTGGAAAATCGGCAAAGCCCAGAGCTTTTAAGAATTTAAACATGTCTTCCCTTCCGGTGTACTACAAGGCACAAAAATCAGCTTGGATGGACACGAATCTGTTCAAGGAGTAGTTCCTAAGCGAATTTGTTCCTAAAGTGAAACACCATTTGGAGAGTTTAAAGTTGCCACCTAATGCTCTTCTACTGCTCGACAATGTGCCTACCCACCCACAAGAAATTGAATGTGAAGGTTCTAGTGATGTAAAACTCTTATTTTTACCACCTAACGTCACAAGTGTTACACAACCAATGGACCAAGGGGTCATCAAGTGTCTGAAGAGGAGGGACCGCAGAAAGCTTCTTTCGGAAATTCTCTGTAAAATGGACAACGAAAGCAACACTGGTCTTATCCAAGCCTTGAAGGCCATAAACATGAAAGACGTGACCTATATGGCGGCTAAGGCATACAAAGAAATTCCATCTACTACTTTTACAGAGTCTTGGAGAAAAGCATGGCCAAATGTAGAAGAAATCGTTGGAAAGAATAAAGAGGACAATCCAAAAGTAATTGAGCCGAATATTCAGGTTACTGAACCAGATGACAACTCATCTTTGTTAAAAGATTTACAATTCATGCCTCACTCTGATGATCTCGAAGAACAAGACGACGTGGCATGGATTGCTAGTGAAGATGAGGAGCTTCAAAATGAATTCCTAAGTGAGGATTTTTTAAGTTCTACCTATGTATGTACCGATTTCTTTTTATTATTAATGGTAGTCAAATAATAAATGTGTAGTTTTATTTAGTGTGTTATTTTTTAGTCTGTGCCCTATACCCATATGCATGCACATATTATGTATGTATGTATGTATTTATTTGCCATCATCCTTGAGTTAATCCTACATGAAGAGGATGATACAAGGACGACAACTGCTTGTTTTGGGTGAGTAGGTCATTAGTCGGTTAGTCCGGCCGAGGGTCTGGTCCCGAGGTGGCCAAATGAGAGGGAGTCTAATGTACATTACAACAATAGCAATTTCCAATTTTAGGAGAAAATAAATTTATTGGATATTTTGCCACTTAGTTTTAGTTAACTAAAATGTCGGCAGTTGCTTGTAATATTTTTCCAATAAACAGTTTTAAATTCAACTAAAACTATTTGAAAATTAGCCAAGTTGGCAACACTGCTGACCTCTAACAAGATTATGGCCGTGTTCCACTCCTTGTGCCGCTGATGCTTCCCCTTCACAGCCATACCCGCCATGTGCACTGCCAGATCGATAACCATTCTGCATGCTCTCAGCTAATTGAGTGCGTGCAAAAAAATTCAAAATTCAGCTTGCACTCTGTCTCATATTATTTTCTTTTTCAGAGGGTTAGAAAGTTTGGGGTCTGCTTACAATCAGTTGTATATGGCAGGTCGCTAGGCTACTAAAAAGGAGACAGAAAACACAAGTACTCAAGGGCGATACTCATAGATACTCACACGCGCACACACAGTGTAATGTTGCGATTTTCCAGGTATTATTATCATCATCTTTTTTGGTTTCGGATTATATTTGATTGTGGTGGCAATACAGTAGTATGATTTTCAGATTAAGATTTAGAAGTTATTGTTATTGTTCATTTTGCGCTTAGAGGGTATCAAATATTGCATTGTTTAGTTTTCAGATGAAGATTTAGAGGTTATTGTTCATTTGGTCCTTAGAAGGTAAAAAGTCTTGGAATTTGTAAATCGCGTGAAATTAAATAAAAGTGTCCTGATTGACTCTCTTCTCGCCATTGTTGATTGGATGAGGAATGTGGCGTGGTCAACCGACAGCCAATCACGATGCAGGTTACAAGAAGTGTGAGACAAAAAGCTTTTTCCTTTAACAGAAATACTGTCACCACCTTCAAGAATGGACATGTGTGTGTTAAAAGAAGTAAAATAAAATAATGATTGACATTGTATATATTCATAATTGCTTGAAGATGTTTTGTAATTTCATCTTCAGTAATGGAATATAATGGAGATAAGTAATATAATTGCATCAAGGTTGTTTGAAATCGAAATATATTTATTTAATTGTGTTGTGAGTAAATGAATGAATTAATAAAAAATGGAGAGCAGAACTTTGCCATTCTAATTCAAGAGAAATGTTACAACAGAGAGAGAGAGATTTGGACAAGCATATTTTCCACGCATTGGCACGGCCACAACGTTTTTCTGGCTGGACCAGCTTCTTCAGGCGGCGAGTGGTAGTAGACTGCAGTCTGTTGAGCAATGATTGGCAACTGCTCGCCACCTGAAGAAGCTGGCACAGCCAGTGAAATGTTGTGACCATGCAGCCGCGTGGAAAATATGTGTGTGTGTCTATCCACAAGTACCGCCCTGTGAGTACTTGCTTTATGGCTCCTTAAAGTACTATTAGTAACCTAGCTACCTATTCCCGCCATATCTTACTGAGAAAGAAAGAGTGAGAGAGGGGAACCAGTTCAGCTGTAGTTTGTGACTTTTGCATGTCCACGTTTTCAAATTTTCTGCTGTAATATCTGGAAATTTTTAGTATCCATTGCTTCAAAATAGAAACATTTTTAGATGCTAGAAATATGTTGGAACACAGGAGTTAAGTGGAAAAGTAAATAATAAAAATTACTGTCATTCTTAGAACGCAAAAACCACATCTCTATCTTTTATGCGTTTTCATTGAAATTTAATGTTGTCCGACATACCCATGATAGGAATTCTGTCATAAAGCATGACGTGTTAATTGTTATGTATTGGTCTTGTTCTACAACTATGGTCTGTGGAAGGGAGAGGGGCTATGAATGACACTGCAGCAACAGCATGAATACTATATGCCTTGGTTTATTGTGTACTCTTTCTCATTTTATGCATTTGTTTGGCCAGAAGTGTTTTATTGATATGCTGTTTGGTTTTCAGGTGCCCTACTCTTTCTGCTCCTGCTTCTGTGGAAGAGGAGCAGAAGAGCAATAATCATATCAAGGAAAAATGTGTGAAGTTTGTTGTTTATTTGTTCAGTTTACCTTGCATCCTTTTGAACATTTGTCAAGTATGTTTGGTCACACAGTAAGAATTGTTGAGGGGTATGTTAAAATAACTATGTACTGTTCATTCTTGAAGCAGCCAGTAATACACAATATTAATGTGAGAACATGACGTACCACACAAGTTTGTGGTAACTGACTTCCTTTTATGAGCCAGTCATTTGTTCGTCGCTGAAAGTTCAGTGTCGGTAGTTTAGGGTTTGGGTGGGTAAATGGACTATGCTCCATTTGATGCACATTGGGTTATCCACTGGATGAGGGCGCATAGATAATCAACAAGGGGTCGCGTTGCTGGTACTACATGTAGGGTGAACTTAGTGGTTCTGTGTCTGGTGAGTTGGATGGACAAAATCTTCATAGGTTTGATGTGGGTTCCTGGTAGGGTTCTGGACTGACTGTTGTGGAGGTAGTTTACCCTGCACATTTACCGCTATATCATCTGGAAGAAGATGCTCGGTGATGTTGATAGAGTGGAGAGCTAGAGCCACCCCAATTGAAATGGTCCATAGTGGCCGATTTGCCATTGGGAGGGTAAGGCCCTGCCCAAGAATGACTTTGACTACGAGACCAAAGAGTTCTGGAGGAGGAACAGTTGTTGGTACTACTGCTTGGTGTCGGGCTAGCTGAGATTGATCTCTCGGGTCACTGTTTTGGCAATAACAGTGTCCAGTCAGATTGCCAAGTGACCGTTGGTGTACTGCCTCAGCTGTACGGGCTTAGCAGCAAATCGCTTGTCTGGAAGGAAAAGGCATCAACACAATTAGTAGATAATGAAACTTATTGCGCCTAGGGAATCTAAATTATTAATTAGTTGTAATGTAGTCAGAGGAGCGAAAAACATCTCAGGCAAGTTTCCACTGTCTTGGGGTAATGAAAGCTGTGCACACAGTAATGGAGTAATGGAACAACCTGGTTGATTAACTCTTCTTTGGAGTAGAATGNGGGGGGGGGGGGTTCCCTGTGGTACATCAGTAGTAGATATACCAAGGCTGGCTACAGAATGTGTCCCTTTGTACATATATGTGGGTCCTTCAGTTAGTGGTCCCTTGGATATTGGACAAGATACTGTAAAGCATGCAAGGATTAGACAAGATTGATGGTTAATTACTATTAAAACACTTAGGTTGAGAATAATCGAATGAGGTTAGGGTAGGCGTGTAGCCGAAGCAAGAGGACTCAATTTAAAAGGTTGCCAAACAGAACATGACTGGTTGTATGTGGATGGATCACTATGGTTCCAAATGTACTAACGATACCAAATAAACTTTGCCTCTATCTGGTGGATATTGATTACTGAAAGTGACGTTAATGTAAAAAGTAATGACAACACAGCAACTAGTTGAGGACTAAATTTATTGTCCATGATTTATGCGGCAATATAAATTGGACAACACTCGTTCAATGACAACTAAAGATAATCAGCCTTCTACCTCCAGGGGAGGGCGCTTTATGTGATTTTTCAAACGGAGCCAACAAACTATAATTGGGGCAGTGTTCAACAAGTTCACACAAAATAATTACACAATCAGGGTGGCCACTGATTCAGGAATTTTGGGAATCTGGGAAAAAACAGCGATTTTCATTTTTCACCAGGAATTCGGGAAAAAAATACTGAATTTAATAAGGTAAATGGGAAGAAACCATCTGGTTTGGGTTTCTCTTTATCTTAAAAGCAGTGAAGTTAAGTTAGCTTTGTATTCCAGCTTCGAAAGTCTAGCAAACCCATTATCTAGTGACATCCAACTTAAAGGCACAAACAGTGAATCATGTGCCGCATGACAGCTGCTGGACTTCAGCGCAGGAACCGCACAAAGGCCACAAGCGACTCGTGCTGCAACTGTCTTAAAGGGTTGCATTGCGAATCCTCACAGGAGTGCTTGGAAGTCTGATGTTCAGAGGCTTATAAAATATAAACCAATGTACGTAGGTTAATAAGATCTACCACACTTTATTCGCAAGCATACCTGCCAACTTTTCCTATTTTTCCGGAAGTCTTCCGGAAAAAGTTGCAGTATATTGTTTTCCGGAAATATGTACAATCTTCAGATTTTTAGTTAGTTGATACAGTAAAAAATTGTTTTTGCGATTATAGATCAATACTGATTTTGCCTGCATCCAAGTGATCACATCACGATAGGACAACAATTGATTTTTGCATATCTATTGTTTGTTGGAGTTGCATTTTTCCATCTGTGGAGTTTTTGATAGCTACCGGATTTGTTTGTGAATGCGAATACATGTGGGCATTGATTTTACCGTGGGTGGCCATGTTTTTGTGAGGTCTTGATAGGTTAATTATTGTTGACTCTGCAAAGTTTAAAACTAAATATGAGGTGAAAAAAGCAGTATTACTACCAGACTTCCGAAAATCATACAGTGTAGAGTTTCCATGTACAGGCAGTCCTCTACTTTCCTACATAATGTGTTCCTGAAAATGTGTGAGAGAATTGAATTTTTATGAAAATTTAATTATATATGCGCATGTAATAAGAAGGGTTCCGTTCCAAAGTTACAAGAAAATTAAAAAAATAATCAATTTTGGTAGAAAGATAATATATTTAATTGATAAACATGTTATTTGTAACCAGTGTTTCATTGAAAATCACAAATAAATATACATGTGCAATACTTCCTTGCCCGAAACGTTGAATTTCAACACCTGTATACATTTTTGATTGTAAGTACTATGTGAATAAATAAGGTAATTAAATATGCTTTCTACTTTCTGTAAAATTGTTGTGCGAAGGTAACAATTTATTTTGTAGGTTGTAAAAACTATGTAAAAGTTTTTCAGAGATTCGTATATTATTTTAATAGAAGCACTTTTGTATTGCGACAATATGACAGCCATATCTAAGCATTCATAACATATGATTGGCGAAGGCTGAAAAACATGGCAGGCAGTGTTAGATAGCAACTGACAGTGCTATATCAATATATTGGTACGTTGCTAGATGTATAAAAGGCCAAGTCGACCGTATGAAAGTTGATTTAGAGGTGTTAATATGTCATGTATGAAAGAGCGAGTTGTACGGATCTCGAATGAATGAAAGTCGAGGACTGCCTGTATTATAAAATCAGTATATGCCGATGCAACACAAACATTGCACAAGTTGGGAAAAAAGATATAAGTGTACACGTTAAAAGCGCAAAGCATATCGCCAACATAAAGTGCCAGGAAGAAAATCAGAAGATTTCTAAGTTCTTTGCAAAATTTGGGAATGCCGATTTGGACATTACACGAGCTTGTTTACTTCTTTTTTGGTAGAGCACAACATTCCCCTAACTGCCACAGATCATGCAGGTTTGCTACTAAAAATAATGTTCCCGGACTCGGAAATTGCAAAAAAGTATGGATGTGGTTGTACAAAAACCTTAGCAATTGCAAAGGAAATGGCTTCTTATGCAAAATCTAGTGTAGTACAATGTTTGCAGAATGCACAGTTTTCTGTTACAACTGATGGAAGCAATGACACCAATTCAAAGTTGAAAATTGTGAACTCTGATCTTTCTATCCGTGCCTTGGAAGGAGATTCTACTGAAAAGAATATAGGTAATTTAGTGCTTGCACAGCTTGAATGCCATGACATTCCTGTTGAACACTGCATGGCTTTTTGTGCAGATAATGCAGCTGTAATGGTAGGCCATAAAAATGGTTTTGCAGCAGTGTTGAAAGAGAAACACCCTGGGCTTATTGTGATTGGTTGCATTTGTCACCTCATAAATTTATCTGCAGAAAATGCTGTATCTGCTTTGCCAGTAAAAGTTGATGGCATTCTTGTCGGCATTTTTTATTATTTGGTAAAAAGTTCAAAGAGTAAAGATAGATTTAAAAAATTTCAAGAACTCCATAAAACAGAAGCGAAGAAAATACTCAAACATATCTGTTCAAGATGGTTTTCCTTGGAGGAAGTTTGTTGAGGGTGGGAACCATTGCTTAGTTTTTTTTAAGTGAGAGGTTGTAAATGATAAACCTTCATCTTCGAGTCACACCTCTTACAAAATTCCCAAACTACAATCATTATCTTGTTCAACCTCTGATGGGATATGTCAGAAAAACATAAATGAGAAAAGGAAGAATTTGGACTCTGCTACTGATTCCAGTAAAAAGAGAATTGCTTTGACATCAGCAAACAGTGATGCTCCTATTCTGAATAATACAAGTCCTTTGTAAATCTGGAAGAAAAACTATTTATGTACCTTTCTTCTCACCTAAGTAAAGTATTTTGCGCATTTCTTCTAGGTGTCCTCCTAACATTAGAAAAACTGAATGCAATTCTTCAGTCAGCATCTCCACACATGCATATTTTGAGAGAACTGATGCTTGATTTTCTAAAAGCATTGCTATCCAATTTTATGAAAGCAAAAGCTGTGAAAAGTTGGTCATTATTTCAAGTGAACTATCACTATATTCAGAATCAGAAAGACCACACCGAATTAGTAATAGGAAGTAAAGCATCAAACATTGTGAAAACACTTGCAAAGAAAACTACTTTGTCCTTTTCTTCATCTGTCAGGACTTATTTTGTTACAGCATGTGACTACATTGTTCTTGAATTCACCAAAAAAAAATTAAGTCTTGAAAAATGCAGCTGTGGTAAGAGTGAATAATATCAACAATGCCAACTTTTCTTCTGTTCGCCTGTAAAAGGTGAAACTAGGGATGCAGCTATGGAAGAAACTGAAAAACAATTCTCAACTCTTCAGATAGATGACATTTCAGCCCTTAGTGCTACAGGAGATAGTGATGATGTTAAGTGGGCCAAGTTATCCAGGATTCGTGGTGTTGATGGCATTTTAAGATACAATGGAATATGTAGAATAATGTTGTCCATTCCACATGGCAATGCAGAATTACAGTGTTTTTTCAGTTTGGTGAAGAAAAAAAAACAGGACCCATTTCAGATCATCCATGTCTAATGACACTATAGAATCAATTTCGGTTTTGAAGTGCAGGAAATCAGGCTTTGTTATAAACAAAATTTTAGTACAGAATTCCTATAAAAAAAAATAAAAAAACCAAGAAAGCCACAGCTGCTTCTTTAAAACCAGTGTTCCATCTCAACATAAACAGCAGAATACAACACAACATAGCAATAATAGATAGTATTTGTATGACTCCTTAGTGCTCTAATGTAAGCAGGAAGATATTTTTAGTTCATTATTTTAGTGCAGATTAAACCAATTAAGCTAACAACGCAATGCAGATGTCTTGGAGAAAGCTACAGGCGCTAGTTACATCTTTAAAATTGCTGTGCTGCGATGCTTCGTCTCATATTCCATTGAAAGTGCAAAGGTATCAAAATATTAACATATTACTTTTTTTAGTTATGTTATTAGTGTAGTAAAGCGTAATGGGTCTTTTTGATGTAAAGCGGTAGTATGTATAGTAAGCCTGCATTGTTTAATGTAATTTTTATTCAAAAATTTAATAATTTTATTGTGTTTAAAAAATCTTCCTAATTATGATTTCCTATAGTTGGCAGGTATGCGCAAGACAGAGTAGTGTAAAGTTATATTTAAAGGCCTGGGGGACTTGTTCTTATGTTCTGCTATAAGCCTTCAAACATGGGACTTGTTCACACGGGCGCTCTGAAGTCGCATATTCAGAGAACTATAAAATAAAAACTAAGCTACATAGGTTAATAAAATCTGCCACGGATTGCACACTGCAGGTGCCCTGAAAAAGCTCTGGTATATAGCATGGCTCGATGCTGGTGTCGGGCAATGTGGGCATTGCAGAGAACACTGGTGATCACAGCTGGACTCAAAGGTGAGTTGGTGACTGATGGTTCACTTGTAATGTTTCTTTCCTCAAAACGGAGCAGTTAAGGTAATACTTCGAAGGACAAGACCTTGTCTGAAAGATGTGTCACAAAACAGTCCAGATAGACCCAGCGCACAGACATACCGCTTGGGCACTGGCCGGCGTGCGTCAGGGGCTACTGGTCCTCTCTCCAGCTCTGTAACTTCTGTGCACAGAGATGTGCATTGGCCAGCAGCAGGTGTCAAACTCGATTCCTTGATGCCCGCGATTCTTAAAGAATTGTACGATCGAGAATTAGAAAACCAGTAATCGGAGCATTAAAAACCAATTTCTACAAGTACATAATCTATAACCTCTCAAAAATGTTTAACATTACTTGGTTTATGCCAATAATTGAATCATGCTTGGAAAATTATTTTGTGCGTGAAAATATGAGATGCGAAATCGGTCTGAAAATAATTGTACTGGCTGTGTTCAAATTCATCATTTGGTATATTAGTATTTAGTAGCTTCAGTTCGGTCGCGATTTAGTAGTTTTGTATTTTAGTAAGTTTTGTTACACATTAAAAACTTTTGTTTCATATTAAAAACCAAATACTAAAATACCAAGTATGTCGTAATTTTGTCGACTAATTCAGGTCACGTGACCTTTTAGTAAACTAAAAGTGCCAATTCGAACACGGCCTCACTTTTTTGCATGACCTAAACTTTTCTCACTCTAATAAAAAAAAATTTTTAAAAACCTACTATATAGCAGATGATTTCAATGTTACCACGGCAAAGGACTAATAAAGAACATAGCACTTCATTAATTTTGCATGTGACATAAACTTAACTTTTTATGCCACTCATGGAATGTTCACTTTTGCACTTTTTGTGTCTTCTTGTGGCTTTGATATGGCGTTTCTTCGTTCACAGCATCGTAAATTATGTGTGCATACTTCACTGTTTGCGAAAAGAAATTTTATTTGTACCATTGTAATATTTCCGGGAAATAAACTGAAAAAATAGCGTTATCGTAAAAGGAAACTAAGTTGCTAAGACATCTTACGGCATTGGAACGACCGTCTGGCATTTGCCACAGTTGTTTACTAGACTACTAGCGCCGTTGGTTTAATTCCGCTGCAGCGCTGATAGTACTCGTGTAAATAAGTCGTGCCATTTCAAAAATAAAACACGTTTGATTATAACAAGAAAAACACATTTCCATGCAATAGTTTTAAAAAATGAGCAGTGTAAGTTAATGGTCTTACAAATAAAATGCCAAAAAAGTGTTTGCGAAATGCCTTTACATGTAGAGGCAATAATGGATATTTTCTGTATTTACTAATGATGCACTCCCAATCTCATCTTTATCTCTCGGGAAAATGTAGTTTTAGTGATCAACATTGAAAATATTTGAAGTTTTACATACTGAAAAATTTTGATAATCAAGCAGTTATTGTTTGTTTTTACATTGAGTGTCTGTGTTGTATGTGTTATAAAATTAAGCGTACAATTTTCCAAGCAAAATATGTCAAAATGTTAATAGGTTTTTCTTTCTTCTAAAATTTTACTTTTAAATGATTTGCTAGAAAACCTTAAATTTAATAAATAGAAATGGAAAATTCAATAATTTGGCATGTGTTTTGGTTTTTCTAAATTTACCCATGTTAGTAATTTTTAACTAAATTTAGCATAAACTCTCAATTAGCTATTAAAATATTTTTAATAATTCTGTGGTTAAATCTGTGGAAATGTTCTCTAATATATAATTTGTATACTAAACTTTGACACATAACATCTTACAGTATTGTGTGTTATGTAATAGGTTCTAATTACAGACATATATTTGTGAATAAATTATTTAGGAAGAAGCATGACTGCTAGTTTGTAACCAATGCTACATAACAGCATTGCAGTGAGGATGTAGACAATAATAAATTGTCAGTCGACATATCATTCTACATACCGAAGTCGACATCGGCATACCAAGGTCGACATCGTCGGTATTGTCAAGACCAACGTGTCAAATTTTTGTCGATATGCGACATGTCGACAATCAAAATCAAATTCTGGATGTCACACAGCCCTACCTGTGGTGCCTGCCTACTAATATACAGATAATGACAGGGGATTGACAACCTCAAAGAAATCCCAGAGGCAAGCAGTGTCACTAGCAGCCCCTGCGCCATACCCGACTGCACCGGAGCTGGAATACGCACGGTGGAGTGTGCTCATTGTGGCAGCACCTTCCATTTTATCTGCCTTGATTGGGACAAAGCCGACAATGACCTCGATGGGCTAGATAGAGTACAGATGCGCAATTGCTGTGAGCGAGCGACAAGAAAAGTGTGACCACCCCAGCTGCGAAGGGGTAGGATGTGTCCATATCGCTTGCGTAAAATGCCCACGCGGCTACCATCACCTACATTCAGGGTGGGCGGACCGCACTGGCCTAACCTACATGTGTCAGATTTGCAAAACGCCCCGCCCCGAGTCAAATGAAAATCTGGAGCATCCGTATGATGCCAGATACTCTACCACAGAGACTGGGTTACACAGGAAGGCACAAGAGGACCCTATTCATTTCCTAATGGCCTGCAAAACTGAGTTTGCACAGACCTTAGTCCCGAGAACCCTATGGGCGACACGGCTGAAGCTCAACAACATGATGTGTTAGTAAAGCAATAGGCGCAGGTCTGTGGGAAAATCGTGCCTGCCACACCCCCTACAACGCCCGCAGACAACAAAATCGGACAGGATGCCGCCTCTGCTCCAAACCACGGATACCAGTTGCCAAAATGCTGGCACTGCCCCGAGCATCACTTTCACAGAGATGGCCCTATTTACCAAGGTAAACAGGCCGCTGCCTACGAGGCAAACACTAACAGAACCATGAGAACGGAGCCACAATGCGAGGTGGAGAATGGCAATCTTGCAGTGGTGGGAAATGCTGAAGCCGGGAATAACAATAAAAAGGTCCCCACAGGTTAATGCACTACAGGTAGCACACGGCACTGTGGACCCCCGTGGTTACCATAGAAGTCGAAGAAGAGAAGGCTTTGGCCACCCTTGACACAGCAGCAAATACCCATTTCCAATTTCCTAGGCTCCTCAGCCTTACCACGGGACATGGAGTTCCACGGAGAACCCCAGTACAGAGATGCGGTGCATATGGCCCATATATGGACTGTAGGCATGCACATAGCTGGTGAAACCATACCCATCAAATACTTAGTCACAGCTAACCTACGGGAATAAGCCATACTAGGAGGACAGATATGTGGTTGGCCAGCCAACATGCAATAATAGATTGTAGCCAAGACTGCATATGTCTGTGTGCCACAAAGCATCAGTCAGTTACCTGGAAGCAGCATACATGAGAGGGTCAAAGCCAGTGACTGCTCTGGAGTGCCAACGCTAGTGGTAAGCCAGTCATCCCACTCGTTCCCGGTGCCCGGAAGCATCACCTCGCTATTACATACTTTGTGCCTAGTAGGCGACCAACCCGCCCAATGTTATACAAGGGACCAGTGCAAGGTCGACGCACGATAACCTAGATGCCTCCACAGTAGAGTCTGCCCACTCTCTGCGCAACTGACTTGCGCAGAAACAAATATCTACTTGATGTGATGTCCCATTCCCTGGCCATCCCACGTCAAATTATGTATCTTAAAACTTGTCATGTTATACATGGTTATTCAGCTAAGATGTTCATCACAGATATCCTCCAAACCACTCAAAATATCAAAATTTCAAATTTGAATTCGTAAATGACACTACAGGGCTCTTATTGTCTATGTCTGTTCCGAGATGCAATTAATTTTAGAGATAACAATATTCACTTTGGTTTTTTAAATGGAAATACATACTCAGTTCTCCTGTTAACTTAACATGTTATTAAGCAACGAGTTCAGTGATGTGATTATTTTGGAAATCCAACTAGCACTTTTTGATATTCTCATATTGTTTTGCAGACACTACAATAAAGTAGAAAAAGATCACATTTTCACTTTTATCTGAGAATATCTGTCAGTTTTGTTGCCAATAACAGCTTGGCTTGAAATATTGCTAATGAGGGGGGGGGGGGAGCAAGACTATAAGGTGAATAGTTATAAAATTTAAATAGCAATTGTTTTAGTCTTGGAGAAAAACTAGATTTAACCAAAATACACTATTTTATCTTATTAAAATGCTATGTTAATTTAGATAACTGTGAAATCGCTGAAGCAAATTAAAAAATTATGTGGTTTCTGTGATAAAATGTTTTTAAATGCTATGTAAAATATTTTGATAAGGTAGCGAAGAATGAAAAATTTTCTATCCATATGTGTACCAGAAAAGAAATTTAAGCTTAAAATGTATTTTTTATTTTGTGTTAAATTAATTTTTTTTACATGAATGTTTGTAAGTAACAGTTCATATAAAAATAGAAATGAATGCGCAGTCAAGTCTTAAAATGCAATAATTTCTTAAATTGGGCCAAAAATTAAACCATAGATATCTTGTCTCTAGGGCATTACCATAGGGGGATAATTAATTACATTCNAGGTGGATACAGAAAATACCACATGGGTGGTGGTTGGTAACTACACACTGTTCAAATAAACACAAATTTTTGCCTTCATTAATCTAATGTAGATATCGATATTTGAAGTGTCCGTAATCATTGCTTATTTAGTACATATTAAAAGATTCGAGAGGATGTAGTAGATAAGATACACATAAAATTCCTCTATAAGCTTTTGGCTAGCTGTAATTCAGGATGGTGTATAAAAACTTCATCCCGTTGATACTACAGCCTCCTTGTGCAGACATGAGTGTGTTGACAATTGTCGTTGGTTAAATGTGGTTGTCTGTCATTGTGAGAGAAGTTTTGCAGCTTTGCGTCAGAAGACTATCACGTTTTCCATGGTGGGGTAAAGCANGTTGTCTGTCATTGTGAGAGAAGTTTTGCAGCTTTGCGTCAGAAGACTATCACGTTTTCCATGGTGGGGTAAAGCATAGAGGAAACTTGATGTAAAATGCATCTTGGCTTCTGTAAATGTTGCCAACATTAAACCTCCAAACAGCAATGTGACTGGAAGAATATGAGTGTACTATATAAAGTAAAAAAAATTAGATTTTTTATTCACTTAAATCTAATTTGTGACATTTATTGTATTAACTTACGATATAGTAGGAAATTTTCAGCCTGAACTTTCATCCACAAGTCGTGATTTTTTTTTTTGTGATATATCCTATTTGTGGCTGAACTTGATAAGTTTGTTACGTTTAGTTTTGGCAATACTCTTCTGTCATGTAAATGAATAGTATTGAGTACTTGCAGATGAAGATCCAGAAATAGAGATTTTGATTTCTCTTAAAACTACCCCATAATATTATGGTAAATACCGTTGTGGTTGTATTTTTTGGCCCACTTTATCTAATTTTGTGGGATTGAAGAGTTTCTGCTAAGACTATTATGACAATTTTCAACCTATTTTTGGGTTATCCGGGCTTGCCTCCATTTTTGTAATCATGATTGGAACGTGGTAGTTCCATGTACTTGCTCATTACTGTTGTAGTTAGATCTGATTTGAGGGACCCGGAGTATTGCTTGGATGCATCATCCTCTCAAAACTTGCACAAGGGATAGTGAAACATGCTTCCAGTTACGGAGCGTATACCATGTTTTATTGTGTAATGTTAGTATATTTTTGTTAAAACTTATTTTAAAAAGTAGTAGTGTAACTTTATGAATTTACAAACATGACGCATGATGTCGGGTGACTGACTATGTCACGGTTGGGCAAGGTTTTGTTTGTCGGTCAGAGATACTGGCGGTATGCTTGGCTGACTTTACTGGCTGCTAACTGGACCTCAGCCGGAGTATAGGCTAGGGCGCTTGACTTGATGGCACAGCACAAAGTCGGCTGTGGGCTTGGCTGTCCTTCGTATTACTGGTTGGCACACAGCCACTGGTTTACCTGTATTGGGCGTGGCCCGGGGTAGCTCCTGACTTGGCCTCTGTTGCTGAGTTCGGCTGGAACTCGGACCAGTCCTTGGGCAGAGGCGGTGCTGAAGGGTGTCTGCAGAGGGCTGCTGGTCCTGGTGCTCCGTAACCACGGGTTCGCTATCCCCAGTAGCATGTGACGTCTCTGACGGAAGTCGGTGACAACCAGATGCGGCTGGCCAGTGGTCTTGAATAGGGGCTGAAATAAAGGAGGAGGAGGGAGCTGGGAGGTGTGGCCTCTCCAACTGTTGGGCAGCTGAGCTTGTTCCCGGGGGGGGGGTATACTGCAAACTGCAGTTGGGGTTGGGTTAGAGCTCCTGTTGGATTCAGAGACAGTTGCTGCCGTCTCAGCTTGCCACTTCGCACCACTCCTATTGATGTACTGTGTAAAGGTAGGTACTAAAGTCTGCCCCACGAAGGAAGAGCAGGCGACGATCCCTAGCTAGGTGTATAGCCAAGCAGAGGCCAAGCCAACCATAGACGTACCCGATTACTCCAACCGGCAACAGTTCAGTGCAGTGCTTAGAGCGGTGGGTTTACCCTGGATGTCAGATGACGACATGGGTGTGATCCAAAGGTGTGACAGATCTCCAGAACCAGTCTATCACTCCTTCCGGCAACAGTTCAGTGTGGTGGATGGAGTGAATTGGCTGGGATGGTTGACTAGCCACCTTGTGGATTGAGTCTCTAATGGTTGTGGCTGTACCATACTGCACACCATGTACACAGTATGGGTGACCGTCTAATGGGTGTGTTTGCAACGTATGCACGCCCAGTTAAGGGAGCCTGCAGTCCTACTCTAGGTTCAGCAATTGGGTTTTTAAATGATGCGGTCTCCTGCTTTTCCCTGATGGGCTGACGTCTACAGGGGATAAGAGAAACAAGAGATTTGATAGAAAACATGTTTATTCCATGAGGAATAGACACGGTGGTCTGTACTACTTTCTAACTAACCAGGAACTGAAACGGAAGTGTACGACGAATACCAGGTGATGGGGACCTGTGTCTAAACTAGACAAGAAGAAGAAATTTTAAAAGACCGTGAAACCCACTTAGCCATAGGCCATCCGGGAGTGACATTCTGATGAAGCTTTAAAGCCAAATGAATTTAGCTTAATTTATCTTTGATACCACTGCCAGGGAGCTCTCTACGTTACAGGACAAAGGACAGATAGGTGAGACAGGTTAACATTTTTAAGGACATTACTACGTGGCTTGGGAATCTCCAAGGGGTCCCACACTCCAGATCTTTTGAGTGTGGGAAGGCGGCAGTTCGTCTGGGCACCGGTTAATTTAGTTATAATAATTTTAAATCTCATTCCTCGTTCTTTTGCAAGAAAGAGGCGAGCGTTGTCCCGGGTATACTCTCACCCGAGCCATGCCCGATGCTGCCCCCCCGACCAGTGAACCCACCGGTGTCCAGCCTCGACGGCATGTCCACCGTTAGACAGCCTTTACGGCATGCCAATAAAGGGATCCCCAGTCGGCGAGACAACACCGGAACCCGTCCGAAGCCACCCGCCAGGCCGAGGCCGCCCACAGCAAACCAGCTCAAGGACTGGTCTACAGGACGGCCCCGACCCAGCCAGCGACCCCGGCCGTGACCCAGGTGTTTTCCGAATTCTTCCCTGAGCCCACTTTCTGTTCCAGCACGACAGCCATCCGGGACAATCTAAACTAGACAAGAGGAAATGCGGTTAGGTAGCTATAGTACTAACTGACTCTAACTAATTTGATGCTGTTGTCCAGAAGGGACTTGGGTGGCACTGCCAGAAGGGTAGTGCGTTTTGAAGGGGGTTAAAGACTTCTTCGGGGGTTGCTGGTGAAAGGCTTGAAAACTTCTGCTAGGTTGCGAAGACGTTGGAATTGGCAGAGAGCTCCAGAACACGAGGTGGTTGAGTGAGCTGCTGAGAATGAACTGCTATTCTGCGGCGGTGCACAAATATATATTCCACTTGTCCACGAGCTCTCTAAGGTGCGGGGGTGAGCTCCTCCTCCCGTAGGCGGCGCTGCGCTCTCGGGTGCCATCTCTCGGTCCATGGTGAAAGCAGGCGTGTCTGTCATGCGGGGTTGCATCAGTTGTGCAAACTCAGGTGCTTAACTGGGCTGCCATCATTCGTGGGGTGTTGGCGTGACATCTGACATAAAGGCGAAAGAAACTTGGCTGATGTGTCCGTGGGTGCCCCTGAGTCTAGGGGCTTGCTGGTAGGCTCTCGTAGCAAGTCATTTCCGGGTTCAAACCCTGCCTGGGATGGCGTGATGACATGTGAAGATGGGGCGAAGTCGTGTTCAAATAATTGTCAGTGCGTGTCACGGTTCGTACAGCTATTCCTTTAATTTAAATGATTTTGCTGAGCTGAGCGTTTTCTTTACATTAGTTTCGCACTAATATTTGTATACTGAAAACTTATTTCCTGCAGCCTTGTTTCTGCACTATTTGGGGAATATGGTCACACATAACTGTATGTAGATTTTCCCCATTTCAGAACTTCACTGCAGATTTATAACTTGCTGACACAGTTTAATTACCAAAGTAAACAACTAAACATACATGGTGTTTGCTGTATGTGGATGGTAGTAAATTGTGCTGTGCTTTGGACATCGTTCTTTTCGAATATCATATGTACTAAGTGTAACATTTTGTCCAGTACATAATTAAATAATCAGACAAAAGCATTAATACATTCTTTATGAAAGAATGTTTTTCTTCGTATTTGTTTATACTTAAAAGAATATATTCATGCAACAGTTTATGTAATAAAACATGGTATGTACACCTTGCATCCAGCATGAGTTGTCAGTAACGGTCCTCAACCCGTCTCTGCTCACGAGGAGGGTTGCACCAAATATCGTGAGCTGGACCTTAGCATTTTTTTTAGATATCCACCAGCTAAACCTTATCATGGAGCTCCTGGGGACCCCGAGGGATGAGTTCATGCAGAAAATATCCAGCGAGTCGGTGAGTAGCGCATGCAGCCTATCTTGCTAGTTTGCTTCTTTTAGCCTGTGGTTTTTGTGGCTTTTGCCTTTCCTGTAGCATTGGCTGCTTCAGATGAGGGCTATAGAGAATGTAACTGCTATTTGCATGATGATGCTTAATTTATTTGTGTGTACTGCTTATCTTTGTGGGTAATGTTATCTAAAAATTTATATAGATATTTGAGTATTCCTTTTGTGGAATTATTTGTAAGTCGTGGTTTAGCATAGAGCATTTTAATTTTAAGGTTGGGGGGGGGGGAATTTTTTAGTGGTAATTGTTTTGTTGTGTGGTTATTCTAGAAAATTTGCTTAAACAGGTGTAAAGAATTTTATATTGCTGAGCAAAGAGCACAATATGAGAATTGTATTTTCTAAAAATTGTTTCTCGGAAATAATATTTTTTGTAGTTTCGTATTTAGATAATACATTACAGATTACTAGGGCCCCCACATTTATGGTAGATAAAATGAGCTAATTCCGTCGTCAAAATTTCACATTTTCATCATAAAAACATTTTAATTTGTTCAAATGCATTTTATGGCAAAAAAAATGTACATGTTATTAGGATGTGAATCTGCTGTTTTTGTAACAATTTCAGTCAAACATAAATGGAACTTTATATTCATTAGTTTTAATCAGTACCTACATATTTTCTGAAAATCTAAAAATAAAAAAAATTAACTAGTATGAAAGGATAATCAGACGAAAGTACACTTCATCATGTAATGCACATTGTCATAGTTGCGGTCAAATTTGTGTGGTCAATCTTATTCTTTGTCAAGAAATTTTAGCTTCTTAAGAAAACTCACTAGCATTTGAGTTTTCTAAGAATTTCACACCACCCACATATAGCTTCTTTTCATGTGTGAGTAACAAAATTTTAATTGTACAGTTGACTCAATTCTAAACCCCCTGGAATAACGACCCATTTTGGGGGAACCATAAAACAAGACAGATGTGCAACCCTTTCTCAAATTGGCGCAGATTGGATTTGTGGACTGCCCTGCAGGATTCATGGTGTGAATTGCCTCCTGCATACCTTGAGACATTATTTGAGTCCATGCCACGTCGTCTTGCGGCACTTCTGCGTGCTCGGGGAGGCCCTACACGATATTAGGCAGGTGTACCAGTTTTTTTTTGGATCTTCAGTGTGTATATATTGTAACGAACGTTGGACGCTACAGTTACACCGACTATAAGTTGGTGACTTGCACTCGACTAGCTCAGAGGTAGTACACGAGACTCTTTAAAATGGATGCCGATTAATTAAGAAATAAAGTCCAAGTTCCGGAGTATTGGTTATATACTTTTATTTAACAGTTAAAACATTTCACTTCCGAAGTTCTGAATATGCATAGTACGAAATGTTCACAGATAACCATACAACTGCATCACAGCGCCACAGTCGTTTACTTAATTATTATGTTCTGAAAAACTGGCCCGAGAAATAATAAATGTGGCGACCTCCCACACTGGCAGAGAAATAAAATAGCAAAGTCTAGTTGGCCGATGTGGGGGTTATCATCACGCCCGACGCGGCCTAGGTGAGCATTGTAAGACGACTGACTTCGCCGCCTGCTTGAAGGGCGACTCTCTTCCAATTGACCTGCCCTCAAGGGCGACTGACCTGAAGCACTACTTACTGACCTGAAGCACTGCTTGAAGGGCGACAGGCACACACGTCTTTGTGCTGCCTATCACCCCCTCTCCCCAGATAAGGGCCTAGCGTGGACTGCCACGCACGCTCTCCACACGTTATCGAAACTGACACGTTATCGAAACTGACACGTTATCGAAACTGACACGTTATCGAAACTGCGTTGTACTAAACTTGTTGATGCATTCTGAAAAAAGCTAAATAATGCTGACACTTAACAAAAACTGAAAACTACGACATTCGAAACGAAACTGCAAATAGCCGCCCGATAAACAAACTATCATGGTAAACGAACCACCGCGGCTTTGATTTTGAAACCTGATAAAAATATTATAAGCTTAGGAAAGCTTAAGAAAAATGAAGCACGTGTCCCGAAAATTAATAATACTGCGTCATTACAATATATGTATTTTTTCAGAGTTCTAGAAATGTAGAATTGTGACCCTGTATCCTTCTGTGACACTCATTTTTTCTATGAAGAAAACAAAGTTTGTAAACAAATGCTATGAGCAATGTAGGTTACCATTCTAGGTTATTTTATTTTTGTTATTGTCAAATTATAATGTTGGGATTCTGTTTATTTTATTGCAGGTGGATGGGGTTGGGAGATACTTTAGTTAAAAGTCTTTCATGAGACGGCATTGTTTTGCAGCACTACGTATGAGACAGTATAATTTTGAATTACATATGTATTGTTTTAACCTCGCCAAAAGAATAAAACGTGATGAATATTGTGTTGTTTGTATCATTGCGAA
This sequence comes from Clitarchus hookeri, assembly GCA_002778355.1. NCBI lineage: Eukaryota > Metazoa > Arthropoda > Insecta > Phasmatodea > Phasmatidae > Clitarchus > Clitarchus hookeri. Next base: position 547,950 of record NQII01000811.1, read on the forward strand.
TAATAAAAAAGGAAATTAAAAAATCTGTAATTTAAGTGTAGGTTACTATGAAATGAAAAACAAACAGATGTCATTTAAAATATATTCACTTTACTGTACTTGTATATAACACACACACATAAAAACTTACATATTATTTTTTTCTTCTTCTGTTGCTGTAAACTACAGTCCTTTAAACAAAAATACTTCCCAATGCAGATGTTTTCCTTCTGTCACTATTTTTTTCTTCTATACCTAAAATTATTATTTTATATAGACACACACATTATATATATATATATATATATATATGCACACACACACACACACAAAAAAAATATTCTAAGATATTTACATTAATGGTGCAGAAGCACTTAGATCGCGAAACAGCAAAATATACTTGTGCAATAGTAGCTGCCGTGCAGCGGCTATACCTGCACCTAGAGGAGGTGGCCGAGGTGTAACTACTGGGAGACGTGGCTGGAGAATTATTATAACCATTCCCTGCAGATGAGAGGTAAGAAAACCGGGGAATAGCCACGGTTTTCTAATAAATGTCGGGACGGTATCTGCCTGCGAGTTTTTATGTGCACTAGGCAGAAATCAGATTCTGGCTTACCACATCGAGAAGCTGGAGCTAGAATAGTTCTCTGAGCAATTGCCTCACATGCCAGTGTACGGGGTGGGGGCGTGGTCCTTGTCCGGAGTTTTGATGGGCAAGATGAGCAGAGGCAGCTGCTGCTCGTAGTACCTCCTAACCTTACCTAGCTTGATGTCGTGCTTTAGTCTTGTGGGAGTGGGAGGCTGGCTGGCCTCCTTACTGGTTTCGGCCTTGGCAAACTCCTCTAGCGTGGTGCAAGGTGCACTGTCTGTGATATTTAAATAAATTAGGAGGAGGATCACTTGTAGGCCGTGAAGCTGCACGTGTCTCTGCACTGACTTTCTCCTTTAAACATTTTCTTATAGCAAGAACATAGGCGGGTGAAGATGACATGAGGAAAACGCACTTGTTAGTAGCTTCACTGGGTTTTATTGACTGCACTGGCAACAACTACAATGTACACAAACATTACACTGGGTGAGGAACACACTGGAAAGCACTGAAAACACCCAATCTACTCTACCGCGACCACGTGGCACTGAACAGGGTTTACAGGACCGGAAATAGACAGCTGCACGCGTGACAGTGAACACTTGTTCCGGCGAGGCATGGGGTGCATTCCCAATGTCCATGTAGGCCTGCACCCTGATGGTTGGAGTAGAAGATGGAGGAATGGCAGCTGAGAATGTTTCGGCCCCTGTGCCGTGGTATAGGTTGACAGTCATTGAAAGTGTTTCGGCCTCTGCCCAACTGACAGGAGGTTTTGAGTTACGTCCTGCTATCGCCGAGAGTGTTTCGGCCCCTGGGTATCAAAACAAGGTGTGTAAGGGAAGGTAGGAAATCCTCCATTGCCACTGAGCATATTTCAGCCCCCGGGCAAGGAAGATGGGTTAGCAGTAGCAACACTGAGCGTATTTCGGTTGGTGGGAGGGTGAGTCGGTGCGGAGAGCATGTGGACACTGGTTTTCCACCACGAGGAAGGCTCCCTGACGCACACTCTGCCCTTCCCTGCCCGCGGCTGCCTGATTGGAGGGGTGGCACGTAACCCCTCTTACGGCCACAGTAACAAAATAAAAGGCCAATGGATGCTGCTTCCAATATTAGCAAATAAAATTTCAGTACACAAAAATATTTTACATTAATGAACATTAAAGAATTACTTAATTACCAATTTCCACGTGGTTATAATATTTTTATGTTATTTATACACACAATTGTATTACGTGGATTGTTCTTTTCGATCCATGTAGTCACTTATTTCTCTCACATAATGTTTATCTCTGGCAATTACAATTCCGTGATATTTCTTATAGGCATAATCGTGGAAGTCATACAGACATTGTTGCTTCCTTTATTACGATAAGGTTAAATATTATTATCGTGGCTTAAAGTTCATTGCTTCATTTTAACCAAGACATTAACGTAAATAAATGCTGCTTGTCTGCTTAACAAGGTGTTCATACAAATGCCGCTTGTCTGCTTTACACACAGAACACCCTACGTTACAGCAACACAATATATTTTGATAGCCGTAAGGCTAAAACATCTGCATCCGTCATAACAAATAGGTTGATGACTTAGACAGATGGTTCTTGGAGGAAGTGGTAATCACTGAAGCAGGCTAGCAAATGGCATGTTAGCAAACGAGACTTGCAGCATGCTGGCAAGCAACTTGACAAAGTAGACAGTTGGAAAGTCAGTACAGTAGACTAATGTTGAACTAGCGGGTTGTTTGGTTCACAGAGCTGCAAAGATGTAGTTGAAGTAGACAGGTAAAGAGTGAGTAAACTTTACTCATGTTGAACTGTCAGGTTGGTTCACGGATATATAGTGATCTGCTTGATGAAGTAAACAGTTTGTAAGTGATGCAATGTGAATACAATGTGTAAGAGCAACAAACTGGCCTCTTGATAACATTGAAGGCAACCATGTTATGAGCGATTGAAAAGAGACATTAAAGGCAATTGCCATCGTAGTGCCATTGCAATCTGTGATCAGATTTGCTAGAAACTTCCTGGCCATTACTCTTGGTTCAGAATAGGGCAGTGAGTAGTGTTTTTAATCGAACAGGCATCCAACCAGCCACTGATGCACTAAATCTCGGTCCCAGCAATCTCGGTTTGTTGTGCTGTTTTGGATGTGTTCACATTAAAATTTCATGCCAGTGGCATACACTACACAACTTATTTGAGCTTGTTTGATGGGGGCAGGAGAAGTTTACCACTGTAACACACATTGCACATTTTATACCCATTCGCTCATCCAACCATGCAAATTTAAGTACTTTTAGCAAACAAATGCATTTCATCCTAGTTTTATGGCAAGATCGCCACACAGGAAGTATGCTAGAGTATGTATTGGTACCTGAACAGCTGTACTTTTTGTACTTTGGTGTTGGGCATCACCATAATAGGTGTTATTATAGTTCATATGAGCTGAGCTGCATCTAGTAAGAGGTGTGCACACCTTACCAAGAAGAGCTTATTTATCCATAAAAAAAGTGAGCGAGTGTCTCAACTAATACTATCACAAAAAATTTTGTGTGGAACCACAATTTAGTTTTCATTCCTCAGTGACACTAACATATGGTTCTCGTGGTTTACAGGACATCCATGAAGGTCATGTAAAGCTGGGATGAAATGCATTTGTTTGCTAAAAGTGCTTAAATTTGCATGGTTGGATGAGCGAGTGAGTATAAAATGTGAATCTGAAATTTTTTTTTGAAACTGCACCACTTAGTTTTTCTAACATATCCCCTAAGAATGGAACAGTCAAGTCAGGGGTGGATCTTGACTTTTGGTTGGGGTGGGAGTGAGGGGCAATATTTCCATGGTTGAAGTGTACGTCTAGACTTGTGATTTGTTGCATGGGAGATGGGCACTCTCATCGTAATTTTAGGTAACAATATTAAAATAATTATTTAAATGAAATTAGTTTTTTTTTATCAATTCTGACATTTAATTATAGTATTCAGAGGACAGTTTCATATCAATGTTGTGGTTGGTGGGGGGGGGGTGTCTTCTCCCCCCCTTCCCCCCTCGATCCTTATCTTGGTTCCACCCCTGAATAAAATGTATATGTTTATAAATTCCATCTTCGCAGTAAGGGTAGCACCATGCTTGGTGAAAGTGGTAGGCGGAACCTTCCCCCTCCCTCCACAAAATGCTGAAAGAGGACAAAATTGTGTACAGGGGGTAAAAACAGAGAGAGAACAGAAGGAAAAATATATACAGTGGATCCCTGTTTATAACATCCGCTCTTATAACATTTTCCTGCTTAATAAACTGCCTTCTATTGGCCCAGAAGCACGTTTTTCAATACAAAATGACCCTCGTAAAGTTTTCCCTTGTATAAGGCTGACATTTCTTGGGGCCCTTGTGAAATGTTATAACAGGGTTCTACTGTATAGAGAACAATTATTTCCGTTCATTTAAATATCAGTATTTTTTTTTAAGTTGTGCAACACACACACATGCATGCACACACACTACACTCTCACTCTCTGCCAAACAATAAAAATAGCCCATTCAGAAGGATGCATCGGTTGGTATTGAAACTTGCAAGAGGTAGTGAAACAGATGATTAATACACGCAATCCTAAAACCAGAGATGGGGGACAATTACGTATAGATATGTAGTACACAGTCTGGTTATCTTCAATAGTGAATTGCACCCCTTTGCACTGTGATATAGCTCATTTCATATAAGAAGGCCACATTGTGACAGTCAGTGAGTGGCAAATTGATGTATTCAAAACAAACAACGTGCCATTTACAAAATCCTGTATTAGCTGATGCACGAACGAACAAAAGTTAATATTACGTTGGCTATTCTGAGTGCACTGCCAACACACATTAGACCAGCCGAAAATACGCTATAAGAAAGAGTTCCAAGGTTAATTAATACATTATATTTTATGTGGTCATAAAACAGCAGTTTTTAGTTTTAGAAACTAAATTTCGTGATAAAATAGTAATGTATAGGTGTTCAAAATGAAATGCACAATAAAACAACCAGTATAGAAATAAAACGCAATCTCGAAACATTTTTCACGTTTTTATACCGTCCTCTCCAACCCTGCTTTCCTTATGTGCTTGATATTAATTCCAAAAGCACACAGAAATATTGCATAATATTGTTGAATTATTTTCTCTAATAATTTGGAGAAATATATTTGAAATAAGTTTTGTTCCCAACCAGTAATAGAACAGCAGTCTACTTTACAAAGACGCTATCTATTGTCGAAAAATATGTTGTGCGCGCGATCTATTGGCTCTTTTGCGAAGTATACGTCATATTGTTCTCCGAAAGCCCATTCCTTGTTTCCGAAGAGTGGGACACCGCACTCTCGCCGCACTAGCACGCCATACCTGTAATGTGTGTTGCACTCACGTCTTCCCGCTGCTCCCCTCTACACTTTCCTGCCCTTCCAGTTATTTTACGTTTACGAACAACCGTACAAACGCACCCCAAACCCTTTTCGATTCCTCTCCCACCGCCTGCTGTGCCTCCCCAAGGAGTTCATCAATTGCCACATGTAGCAGCACCTCCTATACGCGCTAACTCGCCGGACCAGTTGAGGGCGAAAGGATAAAGTAAACATTGGAGCGGCAATCGTCAACTGTCAATAATCTGGCCTGAGATCGCAGCTACGTATTTCTGAGTATCAAGTTTGCCTAAAACGTCCCGCGAACAGTACATTGACTATGGGATCAGCTGATAATGACAGCATGAAAATAAACATCATCATTGCCATGTGGCCGATCAGCTGATGGCGAAGGATACGTAGTCAGATGTAAACAGTGGTGCTACTTTTGCCGAGCTGTCAAAACGTGGCCTTCTTATATGGTACAGAGTATACATGCTGCAACATAATCTGGCAGGGTAGCAGCTGGCATTTAAACTGACCCACGCATGTTCGATTTGGGACATGTCAGGGAGCGGCAGGCCATGTTAGTGTTTGTACATGATGGAGGCAGTCCTGGGTGACCCATGCCATGTGTGGTCAGGCATTATCCTACTGGAATATCACACCTGGAATCCCGGTCAGAAATGGGAGCAGATTAGGGCTTAAGATCTCATCCACATACCACTGGGTCATTGATGTTCCACGCAACGTGACAAGAGCGGATCAGCTATTGTAGGCTATGGCTCCCATGGGGGAAGTATGCTGCTCATTTAACCAGTTTGGAATTGTGGTGTTCACCAGGGGCCTCCACACTCTGACCCGATGATCATCAGTCCCCCTCACAAAGCAGCACTCATCACTAAACATCACACATCTCCAGTCTGTGACATTTCAAATTTCTCTGTATTGGCCCCACTGTAAATAGCTGCTGCTGTTGCAGAGCTAATGGCAGCATACATGAGCACTGGGATCGCAGATTTGCCTCTGTAAGGCATCAGGTAATGGTTCATGTGCACAGGAAACCAAAGACTGGCTAGTATCTTGGACCAGGTCACCATGGGATCCACTTCATTACAAGTCCTCTTGTGAAGTCCATCTATTGTGCAAAGCGATGTCTTGGGTGTCTTCTTCTCGGCCTCCTTCACTTTGTATGCTTGCTTGGTATAATTTGTTTCATGTTAATGCAGTTTCGACAACATGCCAGTCTACGACCACTGGTCGGTGCTTGTAGTGCCATTGCTACTTGTGCAGTCAAATACAAATGCACCAACTTGTAATCATGTACATAGTACACTGTCCGGCAGTATAAGTGTGTATATTATATATGTGTGTGCATGTATGCATGCACACGCATGCATGCCCACCAAGGCTTACAGAAAAGAGGTTCTTAAGAATATCCCATTAGTCAGAACTTAAGATGGCAGTAAAAAATATGACTGTGATGGTCTTCTGATTTGGCTTTTTAAATTTGAGTTCATTGCACTGCTTAAAATCTAGGAAAACATCAAATCATTTCTCTAATGAACAATACAAGAAAGTACATACTTACAAAAGGCAGAGTGTAACATTTTGACGACAGCTGATCTTATGTAGGCAATGTTCAAGAATAAAATAAAGTTTACTTCATATTGATGAAGGTTTTGTGTGTATAATAAGAAAACTATGTTGTTGGTTTTTTTTTGNATTTAAGTGTTTACAATTTTTGTTCTCTGCATGGTTCTGCCTGCTGGGAGAAAGTTGAATTAGATTACTCTCTAATTGGTCACTTTTAAAAAAAACTCTTTCCTAGGCCCTATATTTTCTTTTATCTGGTGATTATATCTAAGTTTCACAAACAAGCGTTCTGAGCCACAACCACCAGTAGCCATACATATGTCAACCCCAGAGGTTACTGTACAGTGTGCCACTCTTTGTGTTGCAGTCTGCCTATAATTTAAAAAAAACATTGTTATAGCATTTCATTTGAGATGTGACTGGGAATAACTGGAAAACCAGAACGTCTTTAATTAGTTTGCATATATCACTTTTCAGCAGTGTTAAACAGTACTTTAACCCTCTAGTTCTGTTCCAAGTGGGGCCTCCTATAGCATCTGTACTGGCTCGAGACTTAACTCTTTCCTACAGTCTGGATAGTACCTCTAGTTCCTACCTATTAAGGATAACATCATAAAACTCCCATTCTTGATAATAGGACCGTTCTCCATCAGTGGGGAGTTACTGGCAGGCTCATTCAGCTTGGATGATAGAGGAATAAATGTTTATAACATACTGGCATGCCATTATACATTCTGCCAAGGAGTGGAAAAGGGGTGGTGGGAAGGAGGTATGAGCTTTTCAGGGAATTACCTTTATTTCCGCAGTCCACTGATGACCTGCCAAGCAGTAAAATCCCCTGGCTCTCCTCTGTCATGTGGAAGCATTGGCAGATGCTCTCATCACTGGGTGCAATTATTATTATTATTATTGTTATTATTATTATTATAGTACACAATTGTTTTTGTCATCATTTTTATAAAGGAATATGTGTGACGTCTTTCATGTTGCTTGCTTGTATTCTGCTTCTATTGCCTTATAATTGTGCAATACGTAAGTCTTGTATATGTCACTGGAATAAGGAATTTAATTAACTTTGCAGGTACTCAATTTTAGTTAGTACCTTTTCTATTGAGAACATTGGATTTGTCTCAAAAACCATGGCATCGTAAGTTGGAGTCATTCTGGTAGCTTGTGTAAACAGACTTCTTGGTTGTAGTATAAAAAAAGGGAGCAATGGATAAACTGCTAATTATGTTTTTGTGAAAGTTGCAGAGTATAAACTAAATTTCAAGTGCTGTGTTAAGAATAAGTCATGGATTATTAAACTCAGTTTTGCAGGCAAGTGTGATTTATATTTGTTATAAATGATATTTAATAATACGTACATTATTTCCTACAATAACTACAGTATATTTCATAGTTTTAGTTTACTTTATAATTGTGCTTTCCAACTCAGAATAGCACTTGTGTTGGCTTAAATTAGTACTTCACAGGTATCCATGGTCTAATTAGGATTTTATCCCTACTTTTGAAATTTCAACAGTTTGGTTTCTTAGGTCATTGGGTGGAAAGAGGAGGGTTCCCTATAAAACAGTGATCAGTACAAAACATGATTTAAGCCATTAAAAGTTTATTCTAGTTAACCCCTTGTCATGTAGGATTGTTAAGTTGACAACACTAGTTTAATGTATTTGTAGAGTACATTCAATGTGTTTATGTCAGTGTCAAAATTAATGTATGAATTTGTGATTGTAAACTTGAAACTGTCGCCTGGATCTAAGTCCTGAAGCATTTGATTTGCCCGTAAGGATGACATGGTCAAGAAATATTTGTAAGCAACGATTGTGTAAAAAAAATTTTAACAGTTAAAGTTAAATACTGAAAATGCTTCTGTCCATAATTGCAGTGTCAAAAGTGTAAAATCACGTTTGTTAAGCTTGCAGTGTGGTTGTGGAAATTTGTGAATACATTGTGAGAAATTGTGTGCGTGTGTGTGCCGTTGAGCTTAGCATAGCAGCCCGTCCTTAACGCAAATGTCCATCACAGATATTGACCACCTAACCCGCATCCTTGTGCTCTGTGGGACTCCTTCCAAGGAGACTATTGACAAAATAACAAGTGAAGAGGTAACCTAGCCATTAGCCATACCTCCTTGCAGTTTGTATGGAAAACCTTTGCGTATGTGGCAAAAAAGAATATTTAAGTCAATTTAATGGAAGAGAATTAGTAATTTCTGTGTGGTTTCACTATGATAGCCGTTCTGTACCATGGGCCTTAAAATACTGTAGGCTCTGTTGTCGGCCACATCAGCTAATAAGTATGCACAACTGATGTTTTACCTCTTATATGTTAACTTACAGTATGTACCTTAAAACATGTTACTAGGAAAATTACTGTATTAGTGCAGTAGCTAATGGGTTTTTTTTTTTTTTTTTTTTTTTTTTTTTTTTTCAGAGTAGCTTGCCATAGACTGCTCTATGAACTCATTTTAGGTGTAAACCGTTTTCACATGGCATGTTATATTATTATAAATAAAGCATTATATTATACTACAGTGTAGAAATATAACTAATCTTGTTGCCGAGTGGGTCTTCCATTCAAACTGGAGGGGGGGGACTAAGATAGCTGTAAAATTTAACAGTAACAAGTAATTGTGGTTACTTAAATTGAATGCTTACTTCATAATTTTTTGCATTGGCTGTACAGTTTGCATATATTTGGCATACTAGTTTTGTCACTAATATAGGTACTAGAAAGTGTTTTGCAATGGTTTGAAATTCTTTTCATTTAAAAGTCTAAAGGAAATAATTTTGTGTGTCAAAATCATTTTTGATTGAAAACAAGTTTCAAATACTGAATGTTTCTGGTGTAACATTATGCTGCAGGCACGGAATTACATACAGTCACTTCCACCACTAAAGAAAAAGGATTTCAAGGATGTCTTCAAAGGAGCCAATCCTCTGGGTAAGTTTGCCTCTTAAAAATGTTGCATCTTTCCTATGAAAATGTCTTAGAGTTTTCCAACAATGTTTTTATTGTATGCCGCTGATTATGTCCACCTCTAGTCTGTATTTTGAGGTGTAGTGGAAACCTTGGTGAAACAGGGAAGGATTGTTTTGTAGTCAGTCGGTCACTCACTTTTGGTAATATGACATTACATATGAAGTCATTATTACAGACCTGAAATGAGTGCATGGTTGCAGCAATGTAAGATGAAGCAGCTTTCAAGTAACGCTCTGAAACTGCCATTGTCAGGGCACCTGTCAATCTACTCTCTCCCACCCATCAGGGGACTCAATGCCAGAGTTGCAACAGAAACCAAGCAGGTGTAGCTCACAGATGACCTATACATATAGTTAACCCATGCAATGTTAATTGGCAAATGTCACAAATTTTTATTGATATATTCCCCAATGTATCCAGTTAACATTCCCCACATACTTCATATAATTTCCACAATGAAAACACCTCTAATGTTCTACACATGGCAAAAGATAATTTACATGCACTGGCCATTTTTGGTCTGGAGCTCTCTAATATGTGTAATAAAAGTCGTAGACTACACCCAAATTTGTTTCTAGTCCTCATGTCCCCAACAACCGTCTTCTAGAGATGTTCAAGTTCACAATTTTACTCTCTAGTTTCTTTGGAGCAAAACGGGACTTGCTCATATATTTGTGCCTAACTAGTATGAAATGTTGGCTCAGATATGCGAGACTCTCAGTTGTCCACCACATTTTCTCAAGACTGGACAGTGTGAGACTCAGTATGTTCAAATTCGCTCGTTAAACCAGACCATTCTAGCTTTAGCTGGCGTGATGCCGCGACATACACACTTGTCGCATTTGAATGCAGCTTTCACAAAATAAGTCCTACACGTACTGATTAACTAGAGTTTTGTATTGTCCTATTAATAAAATTCACATAAATGTAACTTTGTTTATGTAATAACAATGTACATTACATACAGGTAATAAGAGAAGCTACTATTTCTTAATTTATCTAATAATATCCTTCAAAGTAAATTAAATTGTTAAACAAATTAGAAATTCTAGTGTCAACACTGATACTATGCATTTTCTTACACCATTTCACATTTTAAACTACGTATCTCGCAATATGTGTATATTACCACGGACGAAAAGTAGAGGTGAGATGAACCCAGATTTTGGCACAGAAGCGAACTCTGAACATTTAAAACTTTCCATGAACCGAACTTGAACTGAACCATGCTATAATTCATTGAACTCGAACCAAACTTTATAAAATGCCTTACCCACACACGCCTTCACATTTTAGCCCATAATAGTTCAAGGATATAAAAAATATGTAGAACCACCTTAACATTTCCATCTCTGATATATAGAGCCAAAATTTTATGGTGTAACTTAATAAAAATTTCATAATTAAAAATTTTATATTTGGCTATTTACTTCATAAAATATTAACTATGTGGGCATCAATAAATACTTGCCAAATTCAGTTGCAATGATTTCAGGCTACCACAATAAGTCATTATTAGACAAAAGTTTTAGCTCAGCTTGATTGTAAAAATTAAGTATTTTGGTGCAATTGTTTTTATTTTTTTGTATTCTGTGTATAGTTAACAATAGTGTATACTTACACACACGTTCATATAATCATTTTCAATATTTAACGCTTATACAGCTACGTAAACAAAAGTGATCATCTATGTATTTGAACTAAAATAAACGAACTCACATTTTACAGTTGAATTTTCCAGAGAAAGTGGGTTTTCATTTGGTTTTTATCTTGCAAGACTATTTGGAATATGAATTTATAGAAAGAAATCTTTCATTTAACCAAACTGTTATATTTACTTTTTCAATTTTTGCAGTCTTATTTAACAGAATATAATTTTAGCCACATTAACACAGCATCTTATTCGCCCTGTCTAAATGTGAACATCATGAAATATGTATATATTTTTCTTTCACCGTCCTCCAATATGTTTAAAAAATCTTAATAGTTAAAAATTTACATTATTTTTACAAGCACATAGCTCATAAATTTAATAAATTTTAAAATGAATTTTTTTTAAAGATAAAATTGCTTTTTTTTTTTTTTTGGCTATCATTCATGTTATTTAGTTTAACTTGAATTTTGGTGTGGGCGGTGTGGTAACTTGAATTTCGATGATATATCACTTTCATTTCTATTCACCATATAATCTTGCCTCTAATAGATCAACATGTAGTATAAAAAATAAACACATAAACATACAAACTTTTCAGCTCAGCCCCTATTTGTTCAAGCATATAACACAAACAATTTGTATAACCACATTCACAATTTCACGTCCAGTTGTTTAAACATGTAACATAAGCAATAAACACATACATATACAACCTGCACAGTTCAGTAATTTTTATTTTATAGCTTCCCATGTTTGTTATTTTTCAGTGTCTTTGAGGTGAAGTAAGTTTGTTAATAATGTTTGTTTCTGGTAAATTTTTGAACCGAACATGAACTCGTGTGAATTTTTTGAATCAAACTAGAACTGATCTTTTATTTGGCAATCAATTTCAAACCGAACCACACGTAACCTTCAAGTTTGAGTTTGTTTCAAAATTCAAACGTTTGAACCATCTCCAATTAAAAACAAATCGCCCACATGCTCAGGCAATAATGCGGCACCGTATGTTGCTAATGGTTTGTCCAACATTGCTAACAACACATTTCTTTGATGCACTGGTGGCAGGTATACATCTGTAAAAACATAGTCATCCTTTTATTGTCATGTCTATTTTGAAGTTCCTTCTGTCATCATATAAACACATGCATTCTTTTCAGAATCATACAGTACATTCATGTTAATATGTAAAGACGTTCAAGAGAATAAAATTAATTCTTAAATTTTTAGCATATTACAGTTCACCAAAATTTGACATAATTAATATTGTTGCATATCGCAGACCTTCATCGTTCCCCTTGCCTCGTCCTGCTCGCGAGAATGGAGGAATGTTTGAATGTCAGGCGAGCGATAATCCAAGAAGCACATATCACATTATGAAAAGCATGTTGCCGTGATAAGTCTTTTGCAGCTCGTGCGCTCCTGATCTTCAACTGATTGAATTTCTATGTTTATTTGAAGAATGTTCTGGTTTAATGCCCTAGTTTCTCTCAGTGTGAATCGGGGTGTGGCGTACCTTCCAGATCAGGGCCAGCGAGTATTTAAGCGGCGACGGACCTCCAAGCCAACAGTTTGATAGTGTATGGAGTTTGGGTGATTGTGCAACCTTAAGCAATAGACGATGAGCCAGAAGAGCAACGAGTGATGACGGAAGTGAGCAGCAGGAGTAAAATCTAAGAATGTGAGCATCGGTGCAGTGAAGAGTGTGATTGGCAGGTAGGACTATTGAACTGGATGCGTGAGTGTATGACATTTCAAATTATGTTAACAGACAGACTGAACATGTGTTAATGATGAGTGTGAGTAATTGACTATAAGCAAACAGAGTCATTGAAAAGGACTTTAATTAGAGCAGAGATAGACGTTAAATATTGTGCTCACTGAGAAATAAAAAGATTTATATAGTGGAGATAGATAGTTTAATGTTGTAAATAATAGCTGTGTGAATAAATTAAAAATCACGTTTAGTTCTTTTATTTTTATTAAGACATCCATGCCTCTTGAACTTTGATATGCCCCTCTAGCATCTTGTAACAATATGTTAAGCTACAGATAAAAGTAATAAATTGTTCACGTTATCAGAATGCCATGAGAAACGTTTCTTCAACAATTTACTTTGGCCATATTTAAATTTTATCTTTTGCGATAAAATTCAAAGTAAAATAATTTGAAGTTGAACCTTTATTTCAGGTGAACCAAGTGTCTGATTGATTTAAAATAAATTGCAACATGCCACTCCTCTGACTTTAATAGTTAGCTGAAACCAAACATTGTGTTAAAATAACTTTTTGCAATCTGTATGAATCAATATTTTAATTTACAATTATATTTATGCTAAATAGCATAATAAATACTATTTTTCAAATGATTTTGTATTTTTATCACGTTATCATTGATATTGTGTTACAAAACTATAAAAAATTATCAAAATCTAGAAAAAAAACTTTTGGCTCTTTAGCAGTGTTAATGCATTGGATACTGTCCACTTACAAATACAATGATTACATAAAACTCACCTAACTTTACTTTATATTCGTGTGCTGTGGATACAGCATGGCAACACTATTGTAGTTATGAGTGATGTGAGAAAGCAGTCAAACCTGACAGTCTACTTATTCGCTGCTCATAGTGTTCTCATCTTTCAAGTTTTTGAATGACCAAATTTAGTTTGAGCTACCAAAGTACTCTTTCTGAGTGAATTTTACTTTACCATTTTCAAGTACTCGAATTCACCAAAAATACTGTTCATTTGCACCCATATCACGAAATGGTAGAAATTAGGTGACCAAACTCACCTGTTCCATTCGTCTATTGCCTTCATTGATTCTGAGTGAGCGAGCCGACTGTGTCCCTTGAGTTTACGTGAAAGGTGGTGACTCCAACCTGCACTTCACAGCACCATCTTCACTGTGGGTCTTGATTCAATGCTTTTATTGCTATCCTAAGATTTCCACCAAAATGGATAATTATTCCTTCTATTAACATTGCCCCACTGCATTTCCTCCACTGTCTTTTTCAGGTGTCAAAAAAAATTCCCCATCCGCAGAATTTATTCCCAGATAAATTTTATATTGTTTTAAGATGCCAGAGGGGCTTATCAGAGTTTGTGTGTGATGGAGGTCTTAATAAAAATTAAAGAACTAAATTTGATTTTTAATTTGTTTACACAGCTATTATTTACAGCATTAAACTATTTATCTCCATCCACTAGTACCGTATTTACCCACATACAACCCGACCCCGAGAAAGACCCACGCCTTAATTTTGAAATTAGATTGCTGGAGAAAAATATTTTTTTAAAGAAGAATAAACAGATCCAAAGTACTATATTTGTTATACAACTGTACTCCAAATTTATCTTCAAAAACATAAAATATTCTGCCGTAACATTATTTCTAAAAACCTAACTGGCAAAGGCATGAACATTGGTAGCTGACCAGCGGGACAGCACACGCAAATTCGACGTGGTAATAGTTGAAAGCCAGAAGGGTGACGCAGTTACCTTGGCCGGGCAGCCGGCAGGCTGTTTACTTGTCCCTTCTGCTTTCTCACGCGCAAGGAATTTGACCTCATTCAAGGTTGTGGTTTTGTTTACAATTTCAGTATGTATAAACTTGGATAGTATCACACTTTAACTAACTAAAATGTATCACAAGACCATTTAGTAAACTAAATTGACTGATTGGAACACAGTCTTAGTTTTCAGTTTTTATTCACTGTATACCTAATATGTATATGGTACTTACCTGTGCCACTGTACTTTTTTCTGCTACTCGTCTAGTGAAAATGGACGGGTACCACGTGTTAGGTGTTGCTATCGCGTTGTAGTGCCGCCATATCACGTGTTCGGTGTTGCTACGATCTTTATCAATGTTGCCAACTGTAACAGTTACCGGTAGCCACATAAAGTTTTTTGCACGCCCATTTTTCTTTAGTAGACTTTTCTTGAAAAATTGTTACACAGAGAATGGTTAAGTGCTGTATATGTGCATCTTCAGGAGCATAATAAATGAATTGCATATATAGATATTGTGTGAGCAAACAGTTGCTGGCAAGCGCGCGCTGTCATAACCACCATGCAAAACCGACTCCTGTACCACCTGCGTGCAAAAAAAATTAAAGTGGTGTCTGACCATGATACCACCCGCACCTTGTTTATGAAAGTCTAATTTTTGGGGGAAAAAATTGCAGGTTGTATTTGTGTAAATATGGTACACTTGTTATTCTCACTGAGCGCAATATTTGATGTCTATCCCAATTCTAATTGAAGTCGTCCTCAATGTAAGAGTCACTTAATTCAAACTCATTTTTTTTTACACACATTCAATCTGTCTGTTGCTATCATTCCAAATGTCTGTCACTCATGCATCCAGTTCAAGAGTTCCACCCGTCAGTCTCAGTCTCCACAGTATCAATGCTCGAAGTCCATAGATGGTTAGTCTCGCCACCACTCAACACACTGCTGGCTCGGAGGCCTGTTGCAGCCTAAGTAGTCTGGCTGACCTCGAGAGAAGATAGGGCAGTGACCAGAACTTTATTTCATGTATAACCCCAGAAATTTAATTCTATATCTCGCACATGTGGCGGCTGGCCTTTGTAAGTTGCTGCATACTGCACTGATTATTGCTTGCCTGGACCAGAATCACTCCTTTGCTCGTGTGGGACGGTGCAAGAGAAGCGATGCAGAGAAACCAGCATGTAATGACATCAAGGTGATCTCATTCCTCTCCCCTTGGTTACTGGTGTTAGTCAGGATTAAGTGGTTCTTTTTGGCCAATCTTGAGCAAGGTTCTATTAAATCTAAGGCAATGTTGAGATTTGAAGCTCAATGTTCCTGAGGTGGGGACCGCTGGATGATGGATTGTTGGTTGAGTGATCCAGCTGCACTTAACACTTTTAGCACTGTGCAATTGTTACATTACCTTAAAAATATGCCATTATATTACTTTACAATAATCCTAAAGAGTACGTAACAAAAGAACTACTGTATAACCATACCAAATTGACTCCTTACTGTTTGCAGAAATAAGGTCATTATGATAGCTCAGTTACTATAGTTATTTTGGGGAATTTTGGACCGATCATGAATCACCCCGAACTCCTTTCCATCAAAATTTGCAATTCACCATTCAATTACAAAAATAATAACATTGTTTTTCAAGCAAAAATGTAATGTTATGTTGCCTCTTACAAAAAAAATGTGTATTTCAACAAGATATTCATTAATTTTAATAAACAGGCATCTTCAGAATAAAATGATGCCACAGAAGGGTATCTGCCAACCACCTTTGTTATCAAATAATTACAAAAACTGTTAATGTTGGATGCTTATACTTTCCGTGCCACATTTAAAAAACTTTGTTGTTAATACTGCACACTAAACCTAACATTTTATGCGAAACTTAAATTACAAACCTCAGTTTCGAGATACTGCAAAATTATATTTTCATAGTATTTATGTCGCACACAAAGCTAATTTCAGAAACTCAGGTTACTGAAACGCTGGTTACAACTGAGTATAAATGCACTGAAGGACACATCTGTCTGTTATGTTTGATGAATCCCAAGGGATATACATACCTAGTAAAAGGGAGGTTAATGGGGGAGGAGGGGTAGGCTGAAAGTGAGGAAACGAGTACGTATTTAGCTATCATCAAATGTGATGGACTAGTGGAGAAATGGAAGCCACAAGATAAACAAGACTTGCAGTGTTTTCACAGTCTAGAGTTGTATTTGTGAGTCTGTTTTTTGCTTCCTTGTTTCTGATGGCAAGTTCAATAAAACTAACTCATCTCGCTTTGGTACACTGTTGAAGACATGGTGGCTTATATGGTCAGAGTTAATGTCCCCCAGGCACCGACTATAAAGTGCTTGGAGGTTGTGGGTATTGTAATGAGGTAGACTATTACTGTTGTATTTTGAAGTACGAATATATTGTCTTGTATATATTC
The DNA here is from genome assembly GCA_002778355.1 of Clitarchus hookeri. Taxonomy (NCBI): domain Eukaryota; kingdom Metazoa; phylum Arthropoda; class Insecta; order Phasmatodea; family Phasmatidae; genus Clitarchus; species Clitarchus hookeri. Next base: position 565,079 of record NQII01000811.1, read on the forward strand.
ACAAATACACATCAACACTTGAGAGGTGCGGTACTGTGCTAGTTCGGTTACTCGGATTTACTGGGCGAATTCTTGGTTGAGTGGGGCTTCTGTGNTGGGTGATCTTCGGCGATGGGTAGGCCTTGGCAAGGCCACAGTTGCTGCTGACGTGGTCAGGGGTCCGAACCCCTGACCTGACTCTCTGCTCGGCGATCTTCTACTGACTGGTTGACTTTACTGACGTAACTGATTCTCCCGGCACGGAGTATCGCAGCCTCTGACTGCCCCGATATGACTGAC
>NQII01000811.1:565624-602188 GCA_002778355.1 Clitarchus hookeri
ATTATTTGGTTGATATCTCGTGAATTCCCTGTACTCCACAGATCTCGCGGCGGGCGAGAGGTGTCCGGGGGTGAAGGGGGGAGGGGGAAGGTCTACCCTTCCGCTCCACGTGTACTGAAAATTTTCCACCGGCCCTGGTTCCACGTGCCGTCTGGAAGGCGCCTAGCGAAGTGCGCGAGGCGGGGGTGGTGTGAGGGGGGGATGGATGTGAGCCAACGGCGTTCCCTAATCCCTAAACCTGCATGCGACAAAACTAAGCTTAATAACAGAAGCAAAGTGAGAAGGCAGGCAAGCGAGAGCACAATGGTAGGACAAACACTGAGAGTAGTCACATCGCACGCAGAAACATTTGACCGCCTGAGAGGTGGAAGGTGGGTGGAGTTAATAGATATTGGTTAGTGTTGGTGGCCCTTACAGAGTTCACCAAGAGAAATGCCAACGTGTAGCAACCAAAATAAGTGCAACAAATTAATTTTCCAGCAGATTTCTCTCAAATTTTCAACTTAATTCACCCTAATTTTTTACTGTTACTCAAAAACTAGTCAATACAGAAAGATGGTCACTTTAAATGGGGTCAGTATAGAAAGGTGGTACTAGTAGTTTTCTAAAGTACAGTCCTTTTGAACCATGTCAAGCACGGTGAAAATACTTAAACACAATTTGTGTGTGACAGTCACACGTGTGCAGAAGGTTCCCAATGGGAGACAGTGCCAGGGATGAAAGATTAACACAAACAAAGTAAAACAGAAAGTGATTGAATGTTGCCGAGTACAATTTGAAACTATTGAACTGACTCTCCACACAATGGTACAATTCAAACTGCAGAACACACCAAACCCACCAACAACCTCCAATACTTATATTTCGACAGCTACCACCCATACTTTGCTAAAAGAAATGTGTACCCTACAGTTTTGCCACCAGAGCCGAACTTATCTGCTCCACTAACAGTGATCTCAACAAACAGTGTAGACAAATAGCCAGAGCATTCCTTGACAGGGACACCCCAAGCCCTGGAAAACAAACCAAGGTCAACAACTTGGATATACCCCTGGTGGTCCCATATCGTGAAGGCTCAAGTAAACTCGGAACCATTCTCCACTCTGGATACAAAATCATGTCTTCTTCACCACAAACACAAGACCTGCTCTCCAAACTGCCCAGATTAGTTTTTCAAAAAGCCACCTTACCTCCACAACAAATTGGTTCATCCAAAGTTGCAGCCCACCACAAATGCCAACGAAACTATTGCCCCAGTGGATCCCACCCCTGCAATAGGTCACGTTGTGGTTCAATAGCAGACTCACTAGCCTTACATACCTCATCCAAGGCAACTGTGCTACAAAAAATGTATCAGCTACAATGCCAACATTGTAATGCAGAATACATTGGCCTCACCACCAACACATCCAGCCAGAGAATGAATGGCCCCAGAGTAGACACTAAACAAACCATAGCTGATCACATTTGCAACCTACAAGACAAACCAATTGCAGCACATGCAACAACACATGACAAAGATTTCGACTCCTGCTACAGTACCAGAGTTGTGAAAGCCCTACTACCTTCAAGCTATAACTCAGAGCTCAGATGCTGGAAGTTAGCTCATCAATTTATAACAAAATCCAGGCTGCCTCCTGGCCTCAAAATAAGATAATGACAGTTCAAAAACCATACTCAACAGCTATACCACCAACATTTCCTTTTTTTCCGTTGCGCTCTAGTTTGCCACCTTGCCGCTAGTTTCACTACCAACAATGCCCATCCACCATACTGCAGTGCCATACAACTCACCACCTGATGAAGCAGGCCTAGCCAACGAAAATGTCACAGCCACGCAATCACCTGAAAAATGTTGTATTTTGTGTGTGCGCCTATTGACAAGTACCAGACTGAGCACTTGTGCATCTATTCTTTTATATATTATTGGTAGCATAGAGGCCTACTTGTCACCATTACTTAATAGTATAAAAAATATTTAATCAGAAAGTGGAATGCTTTTCTTTATTTTCAAGATAACAGTTTTTGTGCTTGAAACTGCTATCAAGCTAATTCAAAGTACCATATTCACAAATGATTTTTAGAAATTCTGAAAATTATCTACAGACTATTTTGCAGAAAAAATTTAGGAAGTTGGGGAGCGGACGTTAATTATTGGAAATAGTTTGGTATTGTAATTGCGTAAAGGGTCGAGGTTAGTTGAATTTTGTTGATGCTTGTTTTCAGCCATCGATCTTCTGGAGAAGATGTTAGAGTTGGACGCGGACCGGCGTATCACAGCTGAGGAAGCACTGGCACACAAGTATCTGCAGCAGTATGCTGACCCCACAGATGAGCCAGTGTCTGCCCCATATGACCAGAGTTTCGAGGACATGGATCTGCCTGTCGAGAAATGGAAAGGTAATTTGAAACTCATTACAGCTAGTTTGTTTCTGAACTTGTCTGCTAAGGTTTTTCTTTAAAAATGAGGATAGCATCAGGGAAAACCAGTAAAAGTCAGGGAATTTTACATTTCTGTAAAAGTAAAGGAAATAGCAGGTAATTTTGTTTGAGATCAGGGCATTTAGACAAAATAGTTAAAAATGCACATAATAAGAAAATAAATATTGGATTCCAGCAATTCTGCTATGTGCCATCTCATGAATCGTATCATTACTTAAGTTGCATGGGGACAATTTTGTTGCTTCATGTGTAATCGTAACTATTATTACACATATTTATCTTGGGTTTGTTTATTTATTTATTTATTTAACAAGTACAGGCCTCCTGGCCGCTAGGTTCATTGTTCGCCAACCACCGCTCACCAGACTGCAGTGTGCCATCGCTCACCACCTGATGAAGCTGATCTAGCCAGCAAAACCTTGTGCAACCACGCATTCACGTGGAAAATGTGTTAGTCACATTTTTGTTTGTGTGTGTCTATATACAAGTACTGCCCTGTGTGTACCTGTGCATTCTGTCTATCTTTTATATTGCAATGTTAGTTTTTGTAATTTTTTGGCAACAAGGAAGGTTGCAGATACGCTTCTGTGACATAATTTTATTATAAAGATACAGTGGAAACTCTATCAATAGAATTTCAGGAGACTGACATAAAAATTCTATAGATGTGGACTAGACATATCAGTCAACTAAAAAAAAACCCAACCTCGTTGAACTTTATGTGTAACACATTGATAGGTCTATGTTAGGTATTTGTCAAGTGTAACTAAAAGAAAACAATGCAAATGGGAATATTGTAGAAAACATTCATAATACAGTAGAACACCGTTATAAAGTTCTCTAGTAAACCAAGAAGTGTTAACCTTATATGTAAAAAAAAAGCATAAATAAACAATTTACTCTTATTTATTCCATTACTCGNATTCATAATACAGTAGAACACCGTTATAAAGTTCTCTAGTAAACCAAGAAGTGTTAACCTTATATGTAAAAAAAAAAAAGCATAAATAAACAATTTACTCTTATTTATTCCATTACTCGCACTCAAACTTAATAAAAACCATATTTAAACACCTCTTTTGAAACCACGTGCACAGAAAATAGCTGCAGACACTGTACTGTATGTAGTACAGTACACGATACTTTAACTGACATTTATGGTGCACCGAGTGTAGTGTAGGTTACGGCGCATCGAGTATATGGCGCTTATACCCTGCACCGACGCCAGGCGGGTGGCACGGAGCGATAAGCGGTGCATAGTGTGTGTGTGTGTCGCTTCCTCAACGTGCGCACAGATCCGTCCTTGAGAGGGCAGAGCGAGTTGAAAGTTTATAATGCAATGCAATAAAGACAATAACGGGAATTTAAAGAAGCAACCTGGCATTTAAACAATACAGTACACTCCCCAATAAAAAATAAGCCTCATAATACAAATGCAGAACCTAATGTTAACTTTTGCTATAATAAGGGGGTAACACATTTTAAAAAACAGTTTCTCGACATGTTCTGCTGCCTGGATGTGTGTTATTGAAACTTCAAGTTCGTCTTCAATTTCGTCAGATTCTTCTGCTATTTCCCCTTCAGCACGCACTTTTGTGACAATAGCTTCTTCATTTTGGTGTTGAAAACCTTGCTCATGATCGTCTGAGCTCAGTCACTCACTAATATTCTATTCATCAACATCTTCGAAGCCAACGACATTTTCCACCATGATTGTCAAACTTTTCACGGTGCTTAATTCTTCCTCTTCAAAAACCTTTGAAAAAACACTGAAGTGGCTGGGGAAGAATTTTTTTCCAATCATTTTGAAGTGTTCTGATCTTCACTTTATCCGAATCTTTGTGAATGCCATGAATAGCATCAAAAACATTAAATGTTCTCCAGAAAACTAGCACATCTGTTGCATCATCAACCAACTGTCTCAGTAGGTTCGCTCGGTAATGCTGCTTGAAAGATGCAATCACGTCTTGATCCAACGGCTGTATTAGCGACGTGACATGTGGGAGCAAATATTTAACAAAAATCTTGTCATCGCTTGAGACTAGCTTAGTTGCTTCTGGGTGACAAGGTGCATTGTCTAAAAACAGGATGGCTTTTGCGGGTAATCCCTGGTTTTCAAGCAAACTGCGTACACTGGGAACAAACTTAGTGTGGAACCAATCTGCGATAATTTCACTGTTCATCCAGACTTCCTTCTGGTGCGTTTAGTGAACAGGCAGATGTTGTCTTCCTTTCAAGGCTCTTGGGTTTCTCGATTTGCCAATAACTACTGAGGTTTTAATTTGTGGTTACCATTGGAATTTATGCAGGAAAGCACAGTTAGCTTTTCTTTACACATTTTGTACCCCGGTGCATGGGACTCAGTCTCAAGAAGGAGGCTTCAAGTTGGCTTGCCCTTCCAATACAGACCAGTCTTGTCAGCATTGTAAATTTGGTAGGGTGACATTTCGTGCTCATCTATAAATTCGGAAAATTCATTACTGAATGCTGCAGCTGCTTCTGTATTAGCTCTAAGCTTTTCTCCTTGCACAGCAATTTCTCTTATTCCGTGCCTTTGTTTAAATCTGCTCAGCCACCCGGATGAGGCAGAGAACTCATCTTCAATTTGTAACATCATGTAGAATTCTTTTGCTTTATCCATCACCAATGTGGGCCAGACACAGGTATGCCCTCGGCTCTTTTCTGTTTGAACCACAAATACATGACTTTATCCAAGTTGGCAAAGTTGGACATTTTCAGTGTTTTGCGATTCGATGGACCCACACCACTATCTGCGCGACATGTACTTTCCATTAGCCTTTGTTTGTTTTGTTGATGTCCCGCACAGTTTGTACCCTGATTCCGAAGTCCAAAGCTAGTTTCGCAGCTGTCTCGCCATGCTCAAATTTTTTTTATTATTTCTATTTTTTTCGCTACAGCTGAAACTGTCCTTTTACGTTTTGTTGACATGTTGCGAAAATGATACTACAAACAGTGAAAAACAACCGTGCCCGAGCGGTCAATAAACTTGCAAGACGTGGTGTTGGAGTGGTAACTGAGATGAGTGCGATCAGAGATGTGCTTCAATGGGCAGAAATTATGACTCGCGCAGGTCTCTGTGACAAGTTGACAGTTTAAAAAGATAAACATCAGCTCACGTGGTACAGTGATAGACGTACGTGGTACCACTGCTTCTTAAACCACACACGTTACAGCATTGCCTTACCGCTGGAACATCTAATAAAACTTGTACAGTACATATTTTATACACATATGTACTGTATTTCATTATTTATATATATAATTTTTTGTTACAAAGTACGAATTTAGTGGGAAATTGTGACTAAATCAACAACAGGTTATTTCAGAAGTGGTAAATTACATAAATAGAACAAAATGCAGAGCAGTGAGATGTAAGCAAAAACAATGTACTGTATACCGACTTCATATGCCATGGTGAGTACAGTTGATACTTATCCTTTTTTGTTTGATCAATGGGGTAAAAATTAAATTTTGAAGTTCTGCAAAAATGGATTCTATTTAGCATTATTTACATAGGAATTTAGTTGGGACCACAGAAAATTATGTGTGGACATGGACTTTCGATCCATCCGTGTTAGATGGATAGAGTTTCCACTATTTATGTTTATTAATACAAACTAATATTTCATTGAAATATCTTCAAATTTTTTAACCAGATAACACCAATGATTTAATTTTTGCTAAAAAAAAAAGTAGGTTGCGCATCAACAACGCAAATGGCGAACAAGATGACGACAATACGAGATGATTGCATTGTTGAAGAATGGTATAGGCAAAAAACACGTGACACAAACGATCTGCTTACCTGAAACGAGGCTATGGTGCCATTTTGACAGTTGTTTCTGGTTGAGAAACAGGCTGGTCAATCTAGGCCAGAAGTATCCTGCTGTATGGAGGGTCGCCAAAAAATCCATTGACAAATTAAGTTCACGTCCACAGTACACTATATACACTGCAAACGTCCCGCCCACCTTGAAATTAAGATTTCAATTGTCAGGAGGCAGGGGGCACAGCTTCACAGCTACGAGTCCATTAGAAGTTTGCACTGTAGCTACTCATGTAACACAATCGCTTCCTGGGTGGAGCTCAGCTACACGCCCAAGGCGCCACTGTAGAGGAGGGCTGCAGTCCTCCTTTATTGAAACAAGCTGGTTGGGGCTAAGCTAGGGTCCTTGGTTGTGCCACTTGGATGTGGACAGTAATGCAGTATGCATTTGCTCAAAAGAGTTCACAATCTTGCTGTTTGAATTAACAGGCCACTGATCAGAAAGTTCTCGCAACCATGATGGACCTGTCCACTATAAAGAATGATTTATCAGCTGAGCTGGTATAGGAAACCACAAGATGCGCAGTCATCTGGGTTTCACTCTGAAGCTACGTGCCTCCTCCATGATGATCTAGTGAGCTGTTATATTTCACTCACCCTATTGGTGACAGTTGTCTTCAGCTGATCAGGGAAGGAGTTAATTCATTACAAAACAACCTGTGAGTCTGTCCAAGCGTAGATGGATAAGGAAAATTCAGTGGCAAACATTTACAACACATGATGGATCAGTCGAACTAACAACAGTGCACCACAGAGCTCCATATGAGGCAAGGACTGAGATTTGACTGGCACAACCTTTGATTTACCAGCCAACAGATAAGTGACAACGCTATCATCACTGTAGATTACTGCAGCATATCCAATCTCAGAACTGTCACAGAAGCAGTGCAGTTCGTATGATGAGCCAGCAAGACCAGTGATCTTTCTAGGAACAATAATGGATGAGAGAAGTTGCAGTTCACAGTTGAAACGAGTCCACTTTTCCACAATATCTGGTAGTGGCTTATCATCCCAATCAAGGTTTTTTAACTTTTTTAATCAAAGAATTTGAATAAGATGTTTTGAAAACATAGAAAAATGAGATAGTCACCCAAGGGGATCTAAGAGTCTTGCTACCTCTGACCAGATATTCCTTTTTGTGGCCCTTTTGGAATTCGTTTGGATCCTGTAGGAAAATATTTCAGCACTAGGGTTCCATTTCCGTCCCAAAACCTTCACAATATGACCTTCCTGGTCCAAGGAGTATGCCCCTAGAACTTCATCAGCATCTGCGGGCAGTCAGTGAAGGAGAGCTTGATAAGTTCTCACAAAATTTCTCAATTTAAACCCCCTTGCAGCAATAAGCATGATCAATTCCTGTTGGAGGGCTAAGGTCGACTTGACAGATCCTGTGACCACATCATCAACATAAGCATCAGTCTGAAGAACACTAGCAACTGCAGGAAATCTTCCCCTTTCATCCTTAGCTAATTGCTGCAAGGCTCAAATAGCTAGGTACCGAGACAAATAAACCCCATATGCCACTGTCTTCAGCCAGTAGTCCTCCACTGGACTATTCTCATCAAAATGCCAAACAATGCACTGAAAATTTTGATGGTTAAGATATACAACAATCTGGTGAAACATTTGTTTAATATCGGCCATAAAAACGACTTCAAGGAGTCTAACCTTCAGAAGTACCTTAATGAGATCCCATTGCAAACTGGCTCCTGTTAGCAATGTGTCATTCAGTGACACACCAGTTGAACTCTTGGAATAGGCATCATATACAGCACGTAATTTATGTCTGGCTGAATCACACAGTGGTGTGGAATGTAGTAGGCTGGGGAGGAAGACAGTTGGGATTCTGGAACATTCTCCATATGCCCCATGGCNTATTCCTTTTTGTGGCCCTTTTGGAATTCGTTTGGATCCTGTAGGAAAATATTTCAGCACTAGGGTTCCATTTCCATCCCAAAACCTTCACAATATGACCTTCCTGGTCCAAGAGTATGCCCCTAGAACTTCATCATCATCTGCGGGCAGTCAGTGAAGGAGAGCTTGATAAGTTCTCACAAAATTTCTCAGTTTAAACCCCCCTGCAGCAATAAGCATGATCAATTCCTGTTTGAGGGCTAAGGCCGACTTGACAGATCCTGTGACCACATCATCAACATAAGCATCAGTCTGAAGAACACTAGCAACTGCAGGAAATCTGCCCCTTTCATCCTTAGCTAATTGCTGCAAGTCTCAAATAGCTAGGTACCGAGCCGAATAAACCCCATATGTCACTGTCTTCAGCCAGTAGTCCTCCACTGGACTATTCTCATCAAAATGCCAAACAATGCGCTGAAAATTTTGATGGTTAAGATATACAACAATCTGGTGAAACATTTGTTTAATATCGGCCATAAAAACCACTTCAAAGAGTCTAACCTTCAGAAGTACCTTAATGAGATCCCATTGCAAACTGGCTCCTGTTAGCAATGTGTCATTAAGTGACACACCAGTTGAACTCTTGGAATAGGCATCATATAGAGCACCTAATTTATGTCTGGCTGAATCTCACAGTGGTGTGGAATGTAGTAGGCTGGGGAGGAAGACAGTTGGGATTCTGGAACATTCTCCATATGCCCCATGGCTAGGTAATCCTCCATAAACTCACAGTACATCTGTTTCAGTGGTGGGTCCCCATTAAGACATGTTTCCAAACGAAGCAACCAGTTCAGTGCTTGTGGTCTTGATGAACTCAACTCAGGCGGTGGAAAGTGAAATGGTAATGAGACCAAATACCTGCCAGCCTCGTTTCTGGCTATGAGTTTCCATGAACAAGTCCTCACATTTCACCTCATCAGCAGATCTATGTTTAGTTGGAGGGAGTTCTGCACCTAATAATGTTCTCCAATAGAGATGTCAACAATGATATGAAAAATGATGTCAAAGAAGATTAAGGATGTAATGGTGCTACCTGATTCCTGACCCATGAGAATCCACCGTAAAACTGAGTAAAGTGCTATGGGAGAACTATCAATCTTACCTCCAGTTAAGTGTTGAGGTAACAAGTCTGGACCAATGAGTGTCAAGAGTGTCAAAGGCTGGATCTGCCAACTTCAGGTGGGCAACAGAAGGATACCCTTCCTGAAACAATGACTCAAGTGTTCGACAACCCATGAATTGGAAGGTGTGTCCGTTGTTGGACCAAAACAAGCCACAAGATGCAACCCTCTGTGGTGCTAACTTGGCTGGCAGTGGACAACAATACAGCAGGTCCAAAGTATAAACATTAGGCACAACAGTAGACAGTACTGCAGGAGACTGGAATTCAGAACTATGAGCAGATGCAGCCTCTGACTGCTCTGGTGATGTGGTCTCTGCACCCTTTTGTTCAAAATGTAGCAATGTATTGTGGCATGGCCTACATTGATGAAAATATGACGACGACTGACAATTAGTGGAATGGTGCAAGGGGAAGAGGCAGTTCAAACACTTCTTATATTGTTAAGCAGCAAAAAATTGCTCCTTTGGATTCTGTTTACAAAACTCTGGTCATCTAGCCAGGCATTTTGAAGACCATTGGGTACAGGGTTGTCTTCAAATACCCTCGGCCTGTATGGGATTAGACTTGATAGTCTGTGTAGTAGCCTTTTTGGCAGTACTTGAATTAACAGCCTTTTGGGCTCGACAGTGTCTTTCAAGGAAAGCTAGTAAGTCCTTCAGAGTTGACAATTCAGTACCCAGTGTTACCTCACATTGTTTGAAGAGAAGTGTCCAACCTTTTACACGCAATGGGTTATAACTAGTGATGGGACGATTGGTTCCTTGGAACCGCCGATTCTTGAAGGAACTGAACAGGAATCGACGTGTATATACAGTTGGTTCTCTGTATCAGTCAAACCTTACTTTTTTCTACTAGGTAGTTTCATATTTGTATTAAAGTTGTTTACTCTTATTTTCGGTGCTAAATGAGGTCTAAATCTTTGCTAGCATTACCATAGTAATATACTATAACGACCCTTTAATGATAAATTAACATAACATTAATAAATTGTCTGGTTTTTCTGTTGTATGCTGCCGAAAAGGTGAATGGCGTGGCTACGGCTTTATGCGGGTACGCACTCTTTCGCACTACCATGCACAGTTCCTTTTAGGGTTGGTTTATGTTCAACACAAAAATAAAACCAACATTTATGCATCCTCGTGTATTAATATTTTAATTTAAATGTACCCACATCTGGCAGAGTCGTTACACTTCGTAAAAAGTAGTTTGGTGCTACTTGGGAACGTAAATAATATAAAAGTGCAATGTTGACCTTGATGTAGCCCGTACAGCCAGAGGATTCAATTTGACACATTGGTATTTGACGATATTTGAAACTTTTAAAACATATTTTGCGGTGTGGAAATCTGTTTCGTAATTTAATTTAGAAAACCTGCACTGTACAGAGCGCCGTTATTTCTCACTCGCTATATAAAAGAATATATTTTCCTTGCGGCTTGCTGAACGTGTGTAGCTAATCTGGCGGTATTTAAACACAACAATTCAATATTTTCTTGCTGCGGCGCACCTTTTTTTGCAAGCGAATAATGTTAATGTAACATGGCAAATGTTTCAATATTGCAAAGATTTTGCTACATCAACAATAATGCACAACATACGCGAGAAAAGGCTGACGGTGACGGGTGAAATCGCAGCGGGTCCCCCACACCCCTTCCAGAGTAAGACGTGTGAGAAAATGGANGATGAACTCAACTCAAGCGGTGGAAAGTGAAATGGTAATGAGACCAAATACCTGCCAGCCTCGTTTCTGGCTATGTTTTTCCATGAACAAGTCCTCATATTTCACCTCATCAGCAGATCTATGTTTAGTTGGAGGGAGTTCTGCACCTAATAATGTTCTCCAATAGAGATGTCAACAATGATATGAAAAATGATGTCAAAGAAGATTAAGGATGTAATGGTGCTACCTGATTCCTGACCCATGAGAATCCACCGTAAAACTGAGTAAAGTGCTATGGGAGAACTATCAATCTTACCTCCAGTTAAGTGTTTAGGTAACAAGTCTGGACCAATGAGTGTCAGGAGTGTCAAAGGCTGGATCTGCATTTTCAAGGAACATTATTCCAGAACTGTACAAAACTTAACACCAAAAAATACTGGACATGTCACATGAAGACTTGTGTTTGGATGCCGATATGCAAGCCACATCATGCCGAAGTCTTGCATTCACTACTGACAACTGGACATCACGAGCAAGTGCTGGGCACATGACCCTTACATGACATAGTGTTTTCAGTATAAGTCTTTCACGTTGGGAAACACTGTTATGAAAGATTCTCACATAGCTGAAAACCTTGGACATGTATGGTCTTACATGTGTCAGAGCTGGCATCTACCATCACCCATGCAGGATAGCAAAATAAAGATTGTAATTGCCTCAGACAATACCAACAATCTGCGTGCTGCCAATTCTGGTCCTCAGTGGAACCAAAGACAGTGTTTCGCTAATACTTTACAGTTGTCAATTAATGACGCAAAGTGTGCTACACCTAATGTAACAAATCTCATTTCTAAATCTCGTACAACCTACAAGAAACCATGGGCCTCCCACCATTGAAGCTGATTCGAGATGTTGAGACACATTGGCGCAGTGAGTTCATTATGCTGGAGCGAATAACATCTTTGAAAGAGGTAGTGGTTGCTGAATTAACAGTACCCAATTCAGATGTTGAGTGTCTGTTGTCAGCAGAATGGAAATTAGCTGGGGGGAATAGTTGAAGTACTCAGGCCTTTCGCTGAGGCAACAAAAGATTCAAGTGGAGATACCTACCCTACATCTTCAATGATCATACCAGTGATTCATTGCTCGAAGGCATGTATTAATAAGCATATAAAATGAATGAAAATGGCACTGGTGTACCATTTGCTCGAAATTTGATTAGATCACTAAAAAAGTATATTTCCCTTGTATAAAATGGATCCTGTAAATGTTCTTAGCACATTCACAGATCCTAGGTACAAACTTAGTCTTCAACGAAAATTTAAAAAAAAAAACATGCAATAAATTTAGTTAAAAGTGAAATATCAAGCTAATTCAATGGAAATGAAAGCTTGTGCATTGAAAATATGTCTCCTCGGCCAACAAAACCAACAACTTGTTCAGCAGTTCTAGATATGTTGCACCTGACATCGCACACAACAACCACAAATGAAAAAGAAAAGAAAATTCTAGAATTTGTGTCAGCAGCACGTTCACCAAGGACCACCAATCCATTTAATGGTTGGGAGAACAGACATAATTGTCCACAAGTGGCGAGTGAAAGAGAGTTCTCCACAGCATGTTGAGCAACCCACTTTTCTCCATGATTATTTTAAAATTAATATTATAATATTTATGATATGGATGGTAGAAAAATTATCATGAAGAATTTTTGAATGTTAATTTGTACGTTAATACAAGTCTTGCAAATTTTTTAAAAACTTTTAATAACTCATTGCCTAGTGAAACTGGCTTAGCCAGCGAAACGTCGCAATCGCGCAACCACGTGGAAAATGTGTCGTGCTTCTTTGCCTGTGTGTGCCTATCGACAACAACTACACTGTGAGTACTTGAATTCCTATCCTTTTATATGTGTTTCATAGCCTAGCAGCCAACTTCCAACCTTAACTTATATGTAAATAAGATACAGTTTATTACTGACTTTGTTTAATAGTTTCTAATATTGCATTTTAAAAGTACTTAAATTATACATACTGACACTGTAAAAGTGGTAATCCTGGGTCCCAAAAAATATTTCATCCAAAATTATTGAGAGAAAATATTTCTAAAAGTGTTTTGATATATTGATGTTTTCAGCATAGTAAACCAGAACGTTGAAGTATATCTGGTGAATTACTAAAGAAGAACCAGACTGCTCATTAATTGACCATAGTATTTATAATATAATACTTGTTTAGTTAGTTTCATTATACTTAGAAAACTTGGCACCTGTTCAGAAGTGAAATATCTTTTTAAGTATGTACTATCATATTTTGCATATTAACTTTATAAAGTATTCATGCAGAATCTGTCAGAAATTTTTTTATGTTTTCAATCAAGAACACAGTAAAAATTTTCACTCTGTCACAGTTTGTAGGTAAGTACCACTTCATATTAAATATGATAGTTCAATTTCAATAAAATCATGTGACTCAACTGTAAAATATTAAGGAAATGTGTGACAGTGCCCTGTAGGGGAATAAAGAAGATTATGTGGTTAACTTATTGTATATTATCAAATTTTGTTGTGTTCACAAATCAGCATTTCAATGTAAACATGTTTCATTAAAAAATACTTATCTATATTGTCATAACATAACTATTTATTAAAACATTAATATTCTGTTCTAAAAAATTTCCAAATTCGGGAATAATCTCAGATTTGATTCAAAATTCAATTCAATTTTTGAATGCTGATTCGCAAACCTCTAGCAGGTACTCTTCTGTGGTACAATTTTATTCATGACACCTGACTATTGAATTTAATTAATATTCCTTGTAAAAATCAATTTTATTTTATGCCACAGGCGATTGAACATGTACTTACGATGCTCAGTGAATCCTCGCGCCGCTCAATATTTTTAACATTTTCAATGATAAGGGGTGGTGAATTATAAGCCTCTTGTGTATTTATATGTGTGTATGTGTGCATGCATGCATGCATGTGTGCATATGTGTGTTTTTTCCCCCCAGAAAGCATTTACCTATTAAAATAAATGTGTTTTTAATTTTAAAAAGTGTCATTTTCATGCTATAAACGGTAGAACACAGAGGTCATGCAAAGAACATGCAAATTTTGATGTATAGGTGTTGGGGGTGGGTGAAAATCAATCCAAAATATCTATAGTGACCGATCTGTCATAACTGCCGTATTTCTGGAAACAGTGAGGTGTTTTAGTAGTAGGGTTCTACTGTATCATTATGCGGCCTCACATAAGACTAGGGCAAGGCAACCCTGGCACATAAAGAAACAGCAAGTGCACGTGGATGAACATTGGTGATCTTTATGGAAGGGGAGGACAGTCATGTTGCTAGCGGACTGGTGTCTATTTTTATATCTTTCCTTCTTCCTAGTCATAGAGTAGTGGCGAAGAGAATCATTATGGTTAGCAAACAAATTACAGTGTACTCTCGTACCGAAAAGACATGTATCAATAAACCGTATCCACAGTTAATTTTCAGTGGTCCCGGACTAAACTCCTACATAAATAATGATGAAGCTGCCCACTTGTATCTTTTATCGGATATTGCATTCATTGAAATATATTTTGACCTCGTCACTTTAGATTTCCCACGACGATTGTTTTTTAACTGGTTGTTTATGCCAACGTCTAGTAATTGGATGTGATACGCCACACCCACCGCAGATTATCACTGCTCTGTGGTGCGGTGCGAGTCTGGTTTGTTCCCTCCCCTTACACGCCTGATGAGAGGGAAAGTGATTGCCTAGCAACCAACGTGGCGTCTTAGTGTCCTCTCTCTCACTCCTCTATCTGTCTCAGCCACGCACCTTCTTTTTTTCCTCCCCTTACAGGGAAAGCAATAGGAGCAATTGGATTATTAGGATTTGTAGTATGGGCTTATCATATATTTACAGTAGGAATAGATGTTGACACGTAAGCATATTTCACTTGGGAAATGCCAGGACAGGAATATATCCATGTAGTGAGTGATGGACATACATTATATGTTGAGCTAATAATAAAGCATTTGGAGGGGAGGGGGGTTAGGAGCTGTCAAATTAATTCCAAACTAACTGTAACACTGAATTTTCATGGGGAAAACTTATATTATGATGATTGTCAAAAAATTTGCATGATGCAGGTAAATTATAAATTGACATTCTACAAAAATAATTCGTAAACTCTCAATCCATCATTCATTAGCAAAATGTTGAAGGATGCTGCCAACCTTCATTCCAATAGTTTCAAATCAGCTTTCATTTAAAAAGTGTACCGACTGGAAATACCAAAGCGCAGGCAAAAGGTGCTGAACATATGTAAAACAAGTAGAAATAAAATTAAAAATTACAGTATGTATATGGTTACAGCAACCACATTAAACATCAAAACTGACAAAAAAAGTGAAGTGGTTTTCATGGCAGAGTTCTCGTTGCTGTAAATTGCATAATTTCGGACTACACTGTTGAGCCATTACACTATGACCAACGCGACTTGGCAATATCTGTCAAGCAGAGGTTTACACGTGATGTGCTGGCAGTTTGGTAATATGTATACTGTGTGTGTGTCTNAGAGAGAGAGAGAGAGAGAGAGCGCATGTCTACAACAAGCTCGCTGTTAGTTGTGCCTGTGGCATCAGAATGGGGAAAGCGGCCGATCTATCCATGTTTGACAGGGATCAGATTGTAATGGCATGGTGCCTTGGTACCAGCATCTCTGAAATGGCCCACCTTGTTGGTTGCTCTCATGCTGCTGTTTGAGCACGTATCAAAAGTGGTGCAATGATGGGGGAAACAGCGACACGTCTTCCATCCTTGTGTCGACCACAGCGTATTAATGCCAGAGGATAGCAGAGGCTGTCACACATTATTTGGAGGTATGGCAGGGCCATAATTAGAGAAATTGCACAGTAGTACAAAATTGGTGGCCAGGAAAATGTTTCTCACCACAGGATTCATAGAAAACTGCTGCGGACGAGACTGGAAAGTTAATTGAAGACCCACTCGTACCCCCATGCTGACTGCACGTCATCGACAGCAGTGAATGAGATGGGCACAATATCAACACTGGACTGTGGATTATTTAAAATGATTGTCTGGTCAGTTGAATCGCAATTCCTGGTTCATTACATTGATGACCAAACTTGTCTATGCCGATTACCATCCGAGACTACAGCATCTGGGTGTTCTGTTGGTCAGAGACAGGCTGGAGGAGGTGTGATGGTCAGGGCAATATTTTCATGGAAACATTAGGGCCCATTATAGCAGTATACCAATCCGTGACAGCTGTCTGGTATCTGAACATTATTGGGGACCAAGTTCATCCGTTCAGGTCAGCCGTGTTTCCTGGTGGCAACTGCCACTTTCAACAGGGCAATGCACCATGCCACTCTGCCATGATTGTGAAGGATTTATTCAAGGAACATGATAGTGAATTATGATTAATGCTCAGGCCCCCAAATAGCCCAGACATGAACCCAATTGAACATTTGTGGTTCAACTTGGAGAAACTGGTTTCTGCTATACGTCATCTGGAGGACCTGCTGTTGCACTTGTGGTAACATATACCCCAGGATATCTTCCACCATTTCGTTGAATCGATGCCTTGCTGAGTGGCAGCAGTTCTTCGGGCTAAATGTGACCCTGCACCATATTAGGGAGATGGTCATAATGTAATGGCTCATCAGTGCATGTTGCTTTAAAACATTGTTTACAAATTTTGGTTTAACGTTTTAATTACGTTATGAAATACGTTAAAGTGTTGATTGCCATTCAGCTGTGAAAATACATGCATAAACAGGATGTTTGTATTATAAGCAGTTTTGTTATGAAGTGGTTTTACTATTTTGATTATGTCTGATGCTGTATATGAATATTCAAAGGTTTATGAGACTGACAACATGGGATCTGCAGTTGGCACATGAATGTTTGGGTTTGTTCCAGAGCTGGTGTACACAGAGGTTGTGGGTTTTGTGCCCCAATCCTTACCGCAGGCTGGGGATGCAGTATTGTCATAACCACACCTGACTACTCGTTTAAGGACTGTCGTCGTGCTGTGTGTGTGTACGGTAATGGAAGTTGCTTCCATGTCATGTTTCTCTGAGCTTGCTGGCTTCCACACCGTATTTCTCTCAAGAGTTTTCCTCATCGGCTTCTTTTACTTTGCTCGATGATGTTGCAGATCTCAGCAGAACATGTCGCAGACACCACTTCCAAGCTCCATATGAATTATTTGAGATGTACTTTGTATGTGTTGGATTGGCTCCTTGCAGTGGTCAAAGCATATGGTAGTTATGTGTATAAAATATGCTGTGCTTACGGGCATCCTTCAGAATACACAAGATAGTAGTAACCCATTTCATATAAAGTATTGCATTTGAATGACTTGCATAACCGCTATTTTCATATTTTTATTAATATTTTTTTTTTTTTTTTGTAAATGCATACTGCAAATGTTTATTTTGATTGAGTTTCATTCTGATTAACTTACATTATATTTATTTTTAATTAGCATTCATGTGTTAAAATGCACTGATAACAAGTTTGATCCATTGTGTATAACATGAATTTTTATCTCTACTGATCAATGCTATCTCTTGATGGGAAGTAGAAATTATCGAAAAGTCTTTAGTAAATTCCATCAAAATTTTATGTCATGCTTTGTTTTGTTAATGCGNTGGGAAGTAGAAATTATCGAAAAGTCTTTAGTAAATTCCATCAAAATTTTATGTCATGCTTTGTTTTGTTAATGCATATAAACTATAGAAAATGTATTGTGTGTATACTAAAATAGTCAGAGATGTAAATAGGACCTGTAGCCATTTCTGAACTTAACTGTAAATTTATATCGTATTGCAAAATACTTCCAAAATACACCTTTTTTATAAATTCTAGTTCAAGGAAAGTATCTTATCGAAAGAGTCACTATAGTAAAACTCTTTTCAGAAGTTTGACAGCAAGCTCAGTAGAGGCTTCGTAAATGGGTCAAATTACTTGTGTTTATAGACAAAGTGCAAAATTATGTAAACTTATTAAGTAGGAAAACTTTTTAAAAGGGTTTTACTGTTGCGTCTCATTTGAGAAACTGTTTTGATAACGGCGTGTAAATTTTATTTTTGTAAAGAAAAATATTTTTTTGTGCAGAATGGTTTCAACTATTATNGATAACGGCGTGTAAATTTTATTTTTGTAAAGAAAAATATTTTTTTGTGCAGAATGGTTTCAACTATTATGTGGTGTGAAAACTATGCAATTTTTGCATATAAAACGTGTGAACTACACTTTTCATTTTTGAGTTCCAGTATTTTTTGTGACCTAGGTGCACCATTTTGTAATCCATGACGAGGAAAATTATTTGGTGAANATTTTTGAGTTCCAGTATTTTTTGTGACCTAGGTGCACCATTTTGTAATCCATGACGAGGAAAATTATTTGGTGAATTCTTGCGAAGCAGTTTTCAGTTTCATATTGGTTCAGTACATTTTTACATTTCTGGGGTAACATTTATGTAGTTTATTAACACTGGTGTAAAGTATTTACTGCATTGTAAGTCAACTTCATAGTATTGTATTTGTGTACGTATGGAGAGGAGAGGTTTGGGCAGCCTCTTGACAAGTTCTTGAAAGCTAATGAGGGTGAAATGAGGTGGAAATGGAGTAGTACCAAAATGCAAGAGCAGGAGAAACTGGAGCTCCCGGAGAAAACCAGCTGACCAGTGGCATCGTCTAGCTCAATTCCCGTGTGTGAATATCTGGGAGTGATCCCGCCGGGAATCAAATCTGGTTTGACTTAGTGGGAGGTGAGCCCCTGTATATATGAGATTGTGTATCTTTAATACATGAAATCCTTAGTGAAACAGTGGTAACAAAGACGTGACAACACAGTAGTGCTCTAGGCTGTCTACCATTGTCCAAGCTTCTGTTAATGTACAGTCATGCCGAGTGATGGTTCAGGTACTTGTAACATTGCATTGCAATTGACACTGGTTCTAAGCTGCTCTGTAATTGAGTACCATTACCGCTTAGGTTAGAATTGGTGTTGACTGTGTCCATAATGTTNCTGGTTCTAAGCTGCTCTGTAATTGAGTACCATTACCGCTTAGGTTAGAATTGGTGTTGACTGTGTCCATAATGTAGTTATCTGTAAAGCAATGTTACAGGTATTTGCTACTATAATTTGAAACATCAAGAGATGACTATGTACATTTCATGTCGTGTCTTACAGTATGATTGATGTGGGATTGATATGCAAACCCAACTTTGGAAAATTGTAAAAAGTCTGGAGCACTACTGTGTTCCTATATCTCTGGTCTGTTTCTCCAAGTATGNACCCAACTTTGGAAAATTGTAAAAAGTCTGGAGCACTACTGTGTTCCTATATCTCTGGTCTGTTTCTCCAAGTATGTCACCTATCTCATGTGGCTCAGTTCATAAGATTTGTAGTTAGAAATGTAACATTGTATACTTTGAGACATCAATATCACTTTGGTTTTGGTTGTGTAGAAAGTATAAGGTGTTAAATCAGAATTATTGATACATTCCACTTTTATGGTACTTATTTCAAATGAAATGGATTCACCCATGTACCACCCACACATTTTACCTTGGAAATTGTTGTCCAGAATGTGAAGGCTGGGAAATAGCCATTCCTCGCATAATGTTGATTGTCACAGTGTTTAGTAGACAGTCTGCAACTCATTTTTTCAAAGAAACAGTGCCCTCAAATTTACATTGTTGCTTTTATAGCAACTTATTACACTCACTTAGCATGGTTTACTGTCATGGCATTTTGATGTTCTCCGTGACGGGGGCCGATCTGGAAAGCATAGTCCATTCTTGACAACACAAACCCACATGTGGAACCTGTAATTTTTTACTTTTCTTGTTTCTCTCATCGCTAATTAAAGTACCCTAGTTGTATTCATTCTAAAGCCTGTGTTAAAAGTGTAGTCACTACAAATGAGTTTAAGAGTATACCTGAGGTCATTCTCTGCGAGTGAAAAATTTAATATATATAACTGAAGCATAAGTAATAGGAAATTACACTGTAGGTAGAAAGTTTGGGATATGCAAAGCCATTTACATGACTGGAGGAAAAAGCATCCTTTGATTGAAAATAGGGTAGTGTAAGATACTTTGTTATTATAGTGTATTGAAATGATGCCAAAGTGTTTAAATTGTTGATTAACACATGTGTGACCTGCCTAGTGCTTGAAATGTGTTGCAGCGTGTTAGAAATGTGAGTTTTTTTTTTTTTATGAAACTATTAGACGTGCACAAAGAAAACATACCGCAGACAAGGACTGAATGGTACTTTCAAAATGTGAAAAATTATTTTTATGCTCTTCAACACAGCTAAAAATGGCTTTTTGAAACTGTTGTATCTCAAAATATATAAACAGTGTACTCGTTAAAAACTATGTTAGAGACATGTATAGGACTTTGCTAAAGAGTCTCGTCCAGTAACATTTTAGAGTCACCACGTGTAAACTCCCAAAGTTCTACGGTCACTACGAAACCACTACGCGCTAGTTCAATGGCTTTTGCATAGAGGCAATACTGCTTTACATACGCCAGTCGGCGTGGCCTATAGTGTTCCATTGATATTTGCCACACTCGCACATACCTCTCATTAGATGGCCACCATAATGGCAAAAGAAGGAAGGAGACTGGACTGCCTTGCTTGAGCTGAAACTGGTTTAACTGCCTGCACACGCTGTTTCTTTCCCATCTTTTAAAATTCGTAGTAAAATAAACAAACTAGGAATGTAGATATCAGGAAAAAATTTCAATATTATTTATATTTGTTATTTACAAAAAATTGTTTTACAAAACAATATATCAAAAGAAAAATATTTATTTTCGGTACATCAGAACCCAATATTTTATTTTTTTAAATTGCTTGGAATGCCGTAAAACCCTGTTATAATATTTCTCAAAGCCCCCAAGAAGTGTCGGACTTCTATTAGGAAAAATTTTATAAGAGGGTAATTTTGTATTGAAAAACATGTTTGTGGACCAACAAAAGGCAACTTATTAAGCAGGAAAATCTTAAGAGGGGAAATTATAACGGGGTTCTATTGTATTACATGTTGAGGACACGAGCATTGCAGACAGATGTGACTCCTGTTTTTGGTGCATTTTGCCAAAGTAAACATAGTATTTTTTCACTTCAATTTTTTTTACTCAAAACAGAGCTTATTAAAAGAGCATTTTGAAAATACTAATTTCCAATATCTGGAAATGATATTGATTTTGATAAAAATTTGGTGTTGATTTATATTGATATATTGTTGATATAGCATTGTCATTTCAATACATTAATATTTTTTCAATGCCCCTAACTGAAACTATAACTTAGATTATTTCTGTTTGCTGAATTGTATGTTTATCTTTTGCAAAATAGCAAAGATTTTTTTAAATTTATTTATTTGTGTAATAAACAGCAAAACTGTGCTGTGTGTTTGGGCTGCAGCAACACATTTGCAATAGATAGGTACAAGGGTGACGAGGGAAGGTCGTATATGCCATTCTGGGGTATCATTTTATTCAGAAGATGTCTGTCTATTGAATTTAAATAATATTTCATTTATGCATTGATTTTCCCTTAAGAAGCTACTGGAAACACACTTCGTACTTGTTAAAGTGACTCAGCGCTCAAAGTTGNCCCCCCCATGGGAGTTTGTATACGTCCTCTGGGGTATACACGATTCGGAAGACGTCTGTCTATAAAAATAAATTAATATTTCCTTTTAAAAACATGTAATTTTTGCAATTAAGAAATGATTAAAGCTAACTTAGTGCGAAAAATGCTATTTTAGTACCATTTTTGGGGTTTTGGGGGGTTCAAAAATGGTGTTCTACTGAATTAACATTCATGATTACATTGAACATCTTGTTATTAAATATTTCCTCCAGTTCACCGCGAGTGCTTCGTTTCCATTGTCCACCATAGTGTTGTCCATTTTGTGAAAGTTGCACATAACAGCTGTTGTATGCAACATCTATGTACACTTTTTACTTGTGTTTACATATGAGATATATGTGGTTAAAAATCAGTACAATTTCGTTGTACTCATAGAATTTCTAAATGTCCACCAATGTTTAAACATAAAATTTATACTTATCAGTAATCAATACGAATGTGGGGGTAAATAATTCATTTTTCTTTTCATGTATATGACTGTAGTAAAACTGTTTCTGTTAAGACATTTTTGAAGGGACTGAAAAAATAATGCATATTAATTAGTGATGATGAGCGAGTTTGATTTTTACAGCTTCGAGTCAAGTCGAGTTAAGCTGTATGAAACTTAGTCAAGTCAGTTCAGTATAAAATTTTAGAGTTAAAATCTAGTTTGCACCATAAATGTAAATGTGTATCTATGCACACTGGTGTAATGCCTGCCCCTTATATAGTCTATTTGCAGTTTATTCAAATCAAACCTTTGAAAAATCACCCCATGTAGTACGTTTTTGGTTGTTTCTTAAATGTTCCATTTATCACAAGCATTTTGTATGTGTGTTAATGTTTAAAAAAATACCTTATTTTTGGTCAAACTGAACTTTAATTAATATTTATTGTCCGTAAGTTACAATATTTCATTTATAATTAATATGAATAAAACCGGGGAGAAAATAAGTGTGTTGGTAATGTCTAATAAGAAGTACATAGTTCTTATGCAAAATATTATTACTCTGAGTGCGCACAAATGCGGTGTGCATTGTCCCTTTGGTGTAGCCTAATTTTCTAGACTCCATTAAGCTTTGTTTGCATGAGGTGGAGGAATATCCTGGAAGTAGAACTTTAGCAAGGCTTCAGAAAAGTTGGAAGTAACCAGAATCGACTGTACTTCTTCCTCCTCTCATAGTCATGGTTTACCAAGAAAAAAGTTTGGGACTAATTTCTACCAATAAGAATAATCCTTTGCTTGGTTGAAAGATTCACAGCGCTGCCTTTTCCCTTCCGTCGATGAGTGAAGGACTACGATAAGTAGAAAAGAAACAGTAATGGCAAACACTTGATGCCAATAGATAAAAGAAAAATGAGATCACTGTTACAGGAGTGGAGTGGTAGGATAGCTTACAGGCTGGTCTGTCAGCATGCTGCCGGGTGTGCATACAAGCAATTCACATTTATAAGTTTTTATTTTTAATAGTTCTTTTTTTATATTAATGTGTTTTTAAAACTGTAATTATTATTAAAATAATGAAGTGTACCCTATCTGTGCATATTTCTGCTGAAGGTGTGACGTGCCATGAACTAGAGGCTTTTCATGCTTAAATACGTTATATGGTTGTATGTATTTGTCTCGTACTTAGACTGTGCCTATCGACCCTAATGTTATCTGTCGCACGCCGAGGCAGCAAGAGAGAGGAAGCAGTGTGTCATGACTCGTTGGTGTTTATCACTGCTGAACTTCACAAACAACAATCAAGTGTCAATGCGTGTAGCAGAGTTGTTATCATTACGACGCAACTTTAGCGGTTTAGCAAAGTAAAATTATTGATTTGTGAGACACGAAAACTGATTGTTAGGTGCAAATATTTGTTTGTTTATAACCTAAAAGCACAGTGACTGACTTGCATGTTCAGTAACTTGATGCCTACTGGGAAAAAAACTACTCGAATGACAAGTTGTTCTATGTTATTTCTACTTGACTTCAGTTTTAGAGATTCGAACCATCAGTATTATTAACCAGGAAAACTTTTTAGAAGCGTCAAATTACACATGTGCATATAGACAGATGCAAAATTATTCAACTTATTAAGCAGGAAAACTTCCTAAGTGGGAACTTCTTAACAGGGTTTCACTATTGTGTGTTTACCGTTTGTCATAGTAGGCCTAGAACAGAGATTTTGACACCAGTTCTCAGTGGCAACAACCAACGGAACCAATAACTGGTAACAGGAACCAACCCATCCCTATCACCTATGCACCAGCAGAATGTAACAAAAGTCATACTGCGTAATTTTCTTATTAATCATTCAGTGTGTCCAGCAATCTGGAAAAGCTGGAAATTTACTGGAGTTGGAAGGTTACTGGAAATGTCCAGGAAATGTACTGAAATTTTTTCAATTGGCAGAAATTTGTTTGTGTATATGAAATTTGCGTTAGAACTTCAGAAACTGCGCCAAGGGAACTTATAGTAAATAACTTGCACGTCGTGAGACAGGTTAGTTTTACCCTACTGAGAAGGCGTCGTTGCCCCAGTATTCCTGCTCAGTACGAGAGGAACCGCAGGTACGGGCCGCTGGTTCATGCACTCGGTCGAAAGACCGGTGGTGCGAAGCTACCAACCGTGGGATTATGCCTGAACGCCTCTAAGGCAGTATCCCCTCTGAGAGGAAACGATAACTAAGAGTCCCTTAAGCCGAAAGGCTCTAAAATGATCATACTAGGCGGTCGGTCTTGTTACCGGCCGCCGCCAGAGCCCTTGTGAACCACTGTACGGAGGCTGCGGTAGCAATATGCCGTACCTCCTGTGGTACACCATGGGTCTGAAGTTCGGTGTAGGGACTCGAATCGTCTGCAGACGACTTACACTTGCACCCGTCTTTAAAGTCGAAATACCACAGTTTGTTACTAGGGCACTGTCAAGGTCATACAGACAGAAAGAATATAATAAAAGGATGTCCATGGAGCCGTCTGCTGTGAACGACGAGGGTGGCAGGGAGGAGGTGTTGTAGGAATGCCTGTCTTCTTTTCACTTCACGGACTGAACCTGACCACCTCTGCTGATCTAGTTGTTTTTGTAAAGTGTGTGTGTGTGCGCATCATTGTGGTTGTATGATAGCGTAATTCGGGTGCTCATGAGAGATTACTTTACATCTTTGGCAGATGACTGACATGATGAAGAATTGAAGAACAGGATTCCATTGTATTTATACAGTGTAATGAATTGTTTTAATTTGGTGTGATATGTACGTTCTTTAAAACGTGACTTAAAATGTTTGCTCAACTTCAAAAATAAATAGGTACCTCCTCCTCTACCCTGATCGGCTACACATTTTCATATTAGTCATATAGTTGCAAAATGCCAGAGGGGCATATCAGAGTTAATGAGGGATGGAAGTCCTCATAAAAATAAAGAAATAAATTTGATTTTTAATTGATTTATAATGAAATAAATATTCACACAGGTATTATTTACAGCATTAAACTACCTATCTCCATTATTCCTCTTGTTCTTGGAAAGTGCAAAATTTAATGCCTATCTCAAATTTTGTTATATTAAAAGTCCTGATTACTGTGTGTTGGTTACAGTTATCTAATTCACACGCTTAATTTACACATAATCACTCTGTCTATAGCCATCATTCCAAGTGTCTGTCACTCATGCATCCAGTTACGTCAGTCTGTCTCACACTACCATGTACCGATGCTCTCAGTCTGCAGACTTCTCTCCCGCTGGTCACTCTTGTCGCCACTCATCACTTTGCTCGCTCGCTGCGTAAGTGTCTTGGCACACCTGCCTCTTAGGCCTTGCAACCCTCCAAACTCTAGACTATCTGCTTGGAGACCTGTCACGGCTTAAATAGTCTTACTAATCCGATCTGATTCCCCAGGCCCTTAGTCTCGCTGAGAGACACTAGGGTGATGACCAGAACATTCTTGCAATAATAACCCCTAGAAATCCAATCCACTCAAGGATGGGAGGGCACAAGTCCCGATAGGTTTATAGCCGCAGTAGCGACACACCTGGGTAAATCTCCGTGCACTCCTCAGGTTACAGCTCACTCTTGACACACTGATTGGCTCAATCGCACGGGACGGGACAAGGGAAGTGATGCGCCTACCGTAACTTCTATTTCGCTCATGTTTATATGCATTGGTATTTACTGTTTTCTAGGTGTATTTCATTATTTATTTAAATTTATCTGGCTGGATTTGGTATTTTATTGGGGTTGTGGCAAACATTCAAATCACAGAAACATAACTGCATTGCACAATTGTGTTTTAAACACCTAGGGCAAGGTTACAACGTTGTGATAAACAGACATGACTTTCAAACAATTAATTTCGTATTAAATACAGTTTACCGTTAAAAGATAAAATTAACACTTCCGATATTTGCAATCACACGCACACACTAGTTCTGCATAACATAATGGCAACGATACTCTTTCACCCTTCTGCCAACTTCGGATGTGTAACCATCCCACTGTCACATCTAAATATATAATAATAAGTATTCAAACAATAAAATTTGTTTGAGTTGTAAATTACAAATTTTAAAATCAGTATTTTTGCTGTAATATGAATGAAATATGCTAAAATTTAAAACCTGTTGTGTAATTTTCCTGTTAGTACGGGCATTGCATAACTTCCCGTGAGAGGGGGGGGGGCATGACAAACACTGCTCCACCTAGTGAATTTACATCCTCTGAATGAAAAAAAAACCATGTCACCAGGGCCTACGCATGGTAATTTGCGCTGCTATTTTTAACTGTGACAATGAAATAAGTTTCCTTCAGTGCTACCAAAAATTTTAATATATCAATAGGCATCATTTAATTTACAAATAGCATACGAAAAGACAATATTTATCTGTGAACTATTTCGTACTGGCCCAACAAAATATATGTGAAGTCTTCAATGGTGGAATGTAAACGTTTGAACTTTGAAATTCAAATTGCAATGGAGGAAGGGAAAGTCGATAACT
The DNA here is from genome assembly GCA_002778355.1 of Clitarchus hookeri. Taxonomy (NCBI): domain Eukaryota; kingdom Metazoa; phylum Arthropoda; class Insecta; order Phasmatodea; family Phasmatidae; genus Clitarchus; species Clitarchus hookeri. The sequence continues at coordinate 592,270 of NQII01000811.1, forward strand.
TGAAACAGGTTTTAATTGGATTTTTCAAAAGTATTAAACATATTGCAATTACTTTATGCTTTTACTAGGTTAATCCAAAATGCCTGCAGTTCTTCAAAATTTAAAATGGACGAATTATTATAAAAGTTAAATAACTTCCTATTTTAGAATTTTGTGTACTGCAATAGTCGGCCATAGCAACGTTTCAGACCAGTTATCAGCTCTCCCAGTAGTAGGATGCAGTTGCAGACACTCCATTCTTGTGACCGGAATATTCCGTGTTGCTGTAGCAACCACAACTGAAAGTAAGAGAGCCACCAAAACCTGCGACAGCGAAGTGGCTTCGCTGCACCACGCTACCCACTCCAAAGTTGCCATCTGTTAACAAGCGCCTGTGTCTGTTGCTTCCTGGGACATGCCGACACGAGTCATGCGAGTCACTCTGTTGGAAATGCAAACTTGAATTATGTATGTTTACTCATCACTTTGACTTTGCAAACCATAAAACATCAAACTAAATGAACTACAATTTACTGGAATTAAGTAATTATGCTGCCAATAATATGATCTGAATACAATATACTTTTTTAATTTCGTATTTTACTGGTGTCATTCCAAGATTACTTGTGAGAGGATAATTTTGGCAGTGGAAGGGAGAGGAAGTTGAATTAGTTGGGAGTAATTTATGAATAATTTAAATAGTCAAATGATGAATGTAGTAACTGATTGTTGTATTTGTTTTACGATTGTGCTTTATAACAAATTTGACCTTTGCACAGTCAATAAGCACATTGATACACTTTGTTTGTGGTTGCATTCACAAATGGCATGTGTGTATTTCTGTACCAATCTCAGAAACACTACGACAGTGCATCATCACGTGTCATCAGTATATTTCCACAAACAATAGCAACTTCGCTTGACAATGACAAAGTTGTGATGAATTGGCCCTATTACTTCTGTATCATTGTCTTGGCTTGTCGCAGGTACAAATTTGTGTCACTGCTCCCATCACTACCCAGTATATTGAGCAGAAGCTGCTTTAATTATGAAAATACTTACGAAATCCTCGATGCTGCAGGAGGCCGCACTCGTGTAGTGATTAGAATGCTCGCCTCCCACCTAGGAGAACCAGGTTTGATTCCTGGCGGAGTCTCTCTCGAATTTTTGCATGTGGGAATTGTGCCTGACAATGCCGCTGGTATGCTGGTTTTTATTTGAGATCTCCCGTTTCTCCTGCTCTTTCATGCCAGTGTTGCTCCATACTCACCTCATTCACGCTCATTGACACTCATGTTAAGAGCCGCCCAAATCTCTTCACTCACTCTGTGCTACAATAATAGTTGCTGTTGACATGTTTTAGTGCAGAATTCAATATAGAATTATGTTTTGTGTGTGCTGCCTATTAATGTCGTATTTTTTTTGTTTGTGTTTAGAAGTAACATTTCTTTAATGTGTTTCGTCAAAATATAATATTTTTCTGATGATGGCCATATTTGCATGTCGTGGTGGTGATAATTTCATGCTGTAGAATGGTAAACTATTTTCATTTGGTTGGAAATTGACACTTTTCCACGAGCTCTATCAGTTACACGTGGTTGTTGTGGGTGTAATAGGAAAGTACGTAGACAATGTGCTACAATTTTCGCCCAAATGCTTGTTTTCAGGATGGCGGGAAATAAATAATATGATTGTTTATATTTACTTTAGTGATAGGCAGCTTCACTATTATTTTGTTTACTATACTTGTTAATTTAAATATTTGTTATTAATGATTTACTATGGCATTGTAATTTTGAGTGGAAATCTGTTTCAAATACTGTTACTTGGAGCAGAGATGACATTCGTAATTTAAACTGTTTTTTCTGGTTGCGATGGATTGTATTTATGAGCCCATCTCTATGTGTGTGCTACTTGAAACAGCATGTTTACGAGAATTAGTATTTGGTTTCGCAATAGTTTGATGCAATACCGTGCGATGAGCTTCAGCCAGAGTGAAGCTGGCTGGCTGTCTGTCACTTGCCGATGGCGATAAATGTGGTGCATACGTTGCTTTTTTTCAGCCTTGGACTACGACGGAGAAGAAAAAGCATTACATATTTGCTACTGTAAAAAAGAAAAAATGGGAAATGTAGTATGTAACACTAGAAAAACCAGTTTTACATTTATTTTCCAATACAATGTAAGTAAACTTGAATTAGTTGAACCGTTTCTTATTAAGAATCTGTTTGCAAAAAGTGTAAGTTTTAAATTCTGTTTTTCCCTGGGTATGGTCTAAAAGTACACTCACCTCGCCGGTAGTAACGTATTCACTCAAAATTATATAAGGCAGCAGGACCTGAAATTACCTTTGTCGCTGACAGTGTGTTGCTTGAAAGTGAAACCCTATTGGATGGTGTCTGTCTCTGTCATATGTTGCACTGCATTGTGTCGCTGCATCGTTTTAGTTGCAACAAAAACGTTCACAGAGAAGCTACATTACTTTTATTATACTTAATAGTTTCTTGTGTACAAGAATTCTGAGGAAAATCTATAAATGTACAGGAAATTTGATTTATTGTATTGCTGGACACCCTGGCCATTGCAGGAATAGTATTTGTACAACTTTTGAACTTCCAGTGAATAGTGTACTGTAAAGGAATTTTCATCAGACCGTGTAAAATTTTGTGGGTTATTTTGATTCTGCCAAAATATCTGTGGCTTACTTATCTACAGAATTATATTTAATTATACAATTTGTATTATAGAACAGTGAGTTAACCTAAGCAAAAAAAATTGGAATTTGCTAATAACCTATTTAGGACTAAAATGTTTCACATTAACATAGGTTAAAAAAAATTTGTGGGTTTAATGTATTATGTGCAGTACATGTAAAGGTTGTTTGTAGTTATTGGAAAGCCCTGCTTATAATCTTCACTACTCAGTTTGTATCCTTTTGCTGTATGTAAAATTTGTGTGACCATGGGCCTAATGACTTATGCATCAGTCGTTTAAATGTGAAACTGATAACATAAATGTGTTTCTAATATGCTAATCATAATCTTAATATAAAAAAAATCATAATTTGCTATAAATTTAAACAGTGCACTTCCAATTAAACATCCAGACTTAAAACTATTTTTCTTAAATTGCTACCTACCTAGGAGCCTGCACGTCTGTAAAACCATTCACAGGGGAAAACTTAATTCACAATTTATTTCAATAACATTCATGGTATGTAGCAATGCAATGGAGAAANTTGCATTAAACTTTGTTTTGTGAAAATGAGAATCTTAAGGAAGATTAGAAATTGTTTAGTGAGATATGTGCCGAGATTAAGGCTACTGGTGTGATTTACTTCATGCAGATAGCTACGTTTAGTGATGTAGGCTATGCTATCCACAGTAAAGTGAGCACTTATTGAAGCCCTGAAGCCCTCTCATTTGGAATGATAATCAATAAATATACTTTATTGTAGCCCTAGATGTTAACTTTCGATTCTGGTGAAATATATACACTGTGTTTATTACTTAACAGCAATATTTAAGTGGTGGAAGGATAACAAATGGCTGATAGGAAGAAAGTAACTACATGCGTGCACACACACACACGCACACACAGTAGCCATATCTAAATATATGGCCGTCTAGTACAAATAAACAGAAAACAATTACTATTGCGCTTAATGTTTCAAATATTTGTGATTGTGATGTCGATGTGTGCAAAAGTGAAATCTGCAGACTCAGTGTTTAATATTGATTGTTTTTTTTTAATGAGGTCAAATAAAGGCTGCTGTTCTTAGATATAGCCATTTAATTTTGGAATCTTAGAATTTTTTTTTGTTGCAATGAATTCAGTTTCCCTGCAAGAGATTAATTTTGTACTTTTTTTTAATGAGCGCTTAAAATTTATTGAATGGCTTACAATGCAGTAAATATAGCATGACAAGTGTGGACTGTGTAGCAAGGGTTAAATTTTATTGGTAATCACTGTCCTTATTTTTGACTTTGGTGAACTTGGAAATGTAATTAACATAAATCATGATAAAAGTTAATTCTGTCTCAATGTACCTGTGTTTAGTGAAATCTCAATGCAAAATACACAAGGGGACTTTCAGTCTTATATGGTCCATACCGTATAAGAAGGCCACTTTCGGACTGTCAGTGAGTGGCAATTTTACGTAAACGAAACAAACAAAGTGCCATTTACAAAATCCGGTATCAGCTGATGCACAAACTAACAAAAGTTAAAATTATGTTGGCTATTCTGAGTGCATTGCCGATGCACATCAGAAAAGCAGAAAATACGCGGAGAAGAAAGAGTTCTTGCATTTATTAATACATTTTATTTTACAAGGTCACAAAACAATGGTTGTTAGTGTTAAAAACTAAACTTCGTAATAATGTAGTTATATTTAGGTGATCAAAATTAAATGTACAATAGAATGATACGACGTGGAAAAGTTTTCTGAAGTTGTGCTAACTTCAGAAAGCTTTTTCATGTCGTATCATCCCTCTCCAACATTGCTTTCAACACATCCATGATATTAATTCCAAAAGCATACAGAAATATTGCGTAATTTTGTTAATTATTTTTTCTAATAATTTGACGAAACGACGCGAATTTGAAATATATTTCCAGCCCGTAACATACGAATTATCAACTTTAAAAAATACGCTTTCTGTTGACCATAAAAAGAGTTACTCAAAACTTCGCAGTGACGTGCTGCGCGCTATCTATCTGATATTTTGCGAGCTATTACCAGCCAGAAATAAACCTCTTTCCTGCGCGATATATAACAAATTTACAAACATATGCCAATAGTTATATTTTTCCACGAGCTCTGCATAATTTTTAAAGTAACATATATTTCATGTACAACGATTTTGAGTAAAAGTCATTTATATTCGGCCGATAATTGTTCGTCTACGTAAATTATACGCCATATTGTTCTCTCGAAACCCATCTCCTTGATTCCGTAGACACGCGTGAATAGTTTTTAAGCAATTCTAACGTTATTCCACGTCACATATTTCCAACTCGAATATATTAGGTATAACGTCCAAAGTGTAATCTAATAATAGATACAACAGACCGTCTCGCAAATTTTAACCCAAATTCACTATCTCGGACAAATTAAAAAAAGAGTTATCAAGTATCTAATTATTTGCAACATTTTATATTTTTAACTTTATAATCTACTTATATTTTTAGACAGATGTCAGTCTTAAAATATCGTAAAATTTGTTTAGCATTGCAGTAAAATGAGAAGTGGATTAGCTGACAGCGTGTTGATAAAAAAAATACAACCCCAACGTGACGGAACAGCTGATGGCGGAAGGATACAAAGTCAGATGTAAACAGTGGCGCTACTTTTGCCGAGCTGTCAAAAAGTGGCCTTCTTATATGGTACAGAATATACTTAATGCTAGAGAAACACTTTATACTGAGCAAATATTTAATTATATCACATCGGCTGGGGATTTGATAGGTGTGTTTCAAAGTTGAAAGTGCTTCCAATAAAAATCTTGTAAATGTTTCATGATTGAAAAATTTACAGATTTTGATTTTGTGTAGGTAATTGTTTAAAAATACAGTGACCCCTGTTGCAAAACTTATTATAAAAAAAACGCATTAACAGTATTTCCACAGATGTTTGTTTTCAAGATATGTTTGGTAGTGTTAAAAATAATTTCTTGTTTTAAATACAGTACGTGATTTGGTTTAAATAGCATTAAGCTGTTTTAAGAATGCAATTTTTTTCTTCAGAATTAACGTGCACGCTGCATTTTGCTACACATGTAAAAAAAATTTAACAGCACTGATGTAATATGTGTAAACATTTGTACTTTGAAGTTGTGTTTTTTTTTTGTGGAAGTTTTAAACACCGTAATTGAAGAAAACTTTTGATCAGTAGTAACGTCATAATGTTACAAGAGAAGTTTTTCCAACACACCAAGAAAATTGCGGTATTATAGTTTTTTATATATAAAAATTAAATATTAATCTTGTGTGGTGAGAAATTGTTATTTTTAAGTAATCATAGTGATAAAAGCATTGAACTTTGTTTGTTATAAAAGTATAGAAGTAACAAAACTTTGAATCAAAAATGTAAGACATTAGCCAAGTAAATAAATGTTCTTTAGTTTTTTTAAATGTACACAAGTCCACTCTAATGATAGATTATTTTAATGAGAAGTCATTATTATAAATACAGTTTAAAAACTTTTGCATTAATTTTTATATAAATACTTGCCATGTGCGAGGTGTGAGTTCAAAAGGAGGTCATTGTCACGTCATGCAGTTGATACATTTTTTTACGTAGACATTGTAATCATTTCTTACATTCGAAGCTTCTTTTACCAGCAGACTACCGACATGGAGTAATTTGATACTATACGACACACTTCAAATTCATAAACCATTCTAGTAATAAAATATAACACATAATATCACTGTAAAACCAAATCAAAAGTTTGACATTCCATAAATACTGTGCACTATTTAGAGTCAAGTATCGGAGAACATAATTATTTCTTTAAAAATTATGAAAATCTATTTTTAAATTAGTTATATATAATTTTATTTGGAGTAACATGCTATTTCACCTTTTCTGTGGCAGTAAAGGCTGTTTAATATCAGGCCTTTACTTATGTGAAACACCACAAAAACCATGACTTTTGGCGAGTGTAGTACCAGCTGTTTTTGTATTGATTGATATTTGTTTGTCGATAAATGCGGTCTTTCCAGGACTGTGCTGCTCATTGCAGGGCTGCAGGTAAAAAGCAGCACAATTCATACCATCACAGTTTACCACTATTAAATATTAGCCTTATTGTTGATGGGGAAACTGGAAAATAAAATGTAAATGATAAATGGAAACATCCTTGTGCTCACTCTGACATTGATTAAATCATTGCTGCAACCAATACAAGGACAAACATCATTTTAATTATGCACTAGGAGGATGTAAATTAATGAAGGACAAGGTAAGTAGCCGCTCCAGATCAAAATGTTTACCCTGCTAGTGTATGGATAAATTCTTTTCCTGCTATGGAAATCAATGGCCTTCCTAAGATATAATTAATAATTAATTTTCATTTCAAAATACTCTCTCCCACCAACCAGAATTGTATTATTTTAAGCTTATTATTTTAACATTCTTCCAGGTTAACTACTTTCAGTATTTGGAAAACACATCTATGATTGCTGCTAAACCAGAATTGCCTATTATATTCTGTATTGTTAAAATAACTTATATCATTGAATTTGTATGGTAGTTTGTGATTATTTTTACGTAATGTATTCCTATGCATTATCAAGTTAGATAATATATAGTTTACATAGTAACAAATAATTTGCAGATTAGTTTAACTTTCAAAAACATATGTCATCATGTTTACACCAATATTTCAAAGGTCTTGCTTGAGTCCACCAAAAAAGTTTACTCACATCGACAAAAAGTTTTAAGTTGCATCCTACTACAATTATATTGTCTCTAAACAAGCACAGCCTGCTTAAGATATGGCTGGAATATGTTGTTAGACTACTAATCACATTATAGAATGGAGATAGACATATAATCATCATTACAGTGGACTTTTAATTATGTAACACTAATTAAGATGGACGTTCAGTGCAGTTAATTGTGTGGTAAACAATGCAATTATATTATTCTGCTCCATGCTTTTATCTAAACTAATTTTTGTGTAATATTTATAATAGTAAAAATGTGGCCAGGTTGGAGTAATGATTATAGTTTTAAAATAAATTTGTAATGATGATAAAGGAATCATAAACCCACCTGAATCTGACTAATGTTAACTTTTTCCAGCATAGCAACTTCCAAGAAGGTGATAATGAACAGTTGTGAAAGACAGTGCTGAATTAGGTGCCTCCATTTAGCATTAGATATGTGTGTGTAAATTTTTTTTGTTTTGTGAACAAAATGTGTATAAGTTGTGGTTGTGTTTGTGTATATGTTTGTTAAACAGTGGAACTTTGTTCATTATATCGTATTTCATAGAAATGTTTCGAGTTCCTTAAAATTTTTCACAACTAGCTTTTAAGTTTGATTCTTTGTGGTTGACAAGACTCATACTGAATGTGCTGTGTACATGAACAAATATTTTCTCTGCATTTACAGTACAGTATATCTAATGTAATTGGTATTGTAACTTCAGTTTGTTAAAGTACTGCTGCTTTACGAAAAAAATTTATATTTCAGTGTATTGTAAATATCGCTAAATGATGCCTGTTTATTATTTTAGCTGAAATCCTGAGGTCAAATTGTCACTGCTTTATCTGTTTTTTTTTTTTAGCTTTGCCATTGTGAAGGTAGCATGAATCTCCTAAAGGAGTTCTATAATGAAGTGCAATACTGTCTCATGACTGCTTAAAATTTAATCATTAAGAGAGTTTTCTTTTTACTTGTATCGTTTCAGTTTCAAGATCTTGCAGACATAAGGCATGTTTAAATTCAAGTAAGTAATTTTATTAAAATGGCCACAATTTTATAAAATGTATTTTTTCTTTAATTTTTAAAGTTGTTGCATTGTTTTGTAATTAAAAGAGTTTGTGAAATACGGTACTTGTGTAGGAGCTTGTGAAATATGATTCATACTTGAATAGGAGTATTCAAAACAGGATTTTTCATTTTGTTGCATAACAGCACTGTTGGTTTTCACATGTTATGTAGAAATCATACATAGAAAGTGTAAATACAAAGAAAAACTGCAAGAAAACTACACAGGATGTACAATATCTTTGTATATTTTTTAGTATTTATATTTTGTATGTATTTTTGTCTTGTTTTTGTATGTCTACTGGAATATTTGTACTACAAGTTGGTTTGTGTTATATATGTAATTTTAATGAATTTAGATAATGTATTGCACAATCTATTCCAGTAGATGTGTCGTGAAATGAAATATATTTTATGTATCTGATAATTCAGGAAGTTGCTGGTTTCAGTTTATGAGACAGTTAAATTATGACTTTAGAAAGCTATCATAATGGTTGATAGGACTTTCACTTCATGGCCAGTTCTTACTCAAAGCACTGAAAATACTAGGTTGTATGTCAGCTTCGGGCTACAAAACTAGTGTAGCTGGTCATGTCTTCATATTGACAGTGCTGTTATTTCCATGTCATGCATACTCCTATTAAGAAGTTTTAAGTTGGGTAATCATCATCTGTACATAATCGGTGTACAAGAATTTTTGTGGTAAGATTTTAACTTTTTTTTTTTTTACTTGTACTGTCTCTTACTGATTTGTATATTTTTTTAAAACACTTTGAAAGAGTTAGCAATGTTCAATCACACTAGTGATGTAAATAGTTAATGTGGTCCTGTTTAATGTAATCAAATCAAAAATGGTGGTTGTGTAATGACTCGTAACAAAATATCAGCAGACAGGGCTGTTAGTGTGATACTAATTATAGTGCCGCTGGTGGAATTGGAAAATGTGATACTGCGTGCCATAGAAATCCAAATCTTTGTCTTTTGCTGTACTCTATAATCAAAAACCCTTCAACTTTTTATATGATTGTATAATTTTTATATATGCTTTTTGCACATAACTTAATGCAATATGTGAACAAAATGGTTCTCAGTATGGTCACAAATTTATTTGGTTTTCATGGCACGTTTTAATTTTGAGACACTTATACAATATAAAGATTTTTTTTATAATAGCTATTTAGTATTCACTACATAATTGTATAGTACATATGTGTTGTTTGATTTGAAGATAAATCATATTTGTTGCAAAAATAATAAAATAATTTTTAATAAAAGCAGTTGTTTTTATTGAAGATAGGTAGAAGTAATTAGAATGGAAGAGAAAAAAAGCAGAACCCAGGCAGCCCATGTATAACAATGCATTATTTCTACTTTCAGTTAATTGCTAGGGCCCCACTTTTATGATGACTACATACCTGCCAACCCTCCCGCCCTCCC
>NQII01000811.1:602514-622456 GCA_002778355.1 Clitarchus hookeri
ACACATATATATATATATACACATATATATTACACATATACACACACATGACAGTGAATTGGGACAGGAACCTAGAGGAACAAATACCTCGACCCATAAACCAAGAGGCAACAAATCACCAGCTGGAAGAACCGGAGTTTTTACAGCTACAAGAAATACCAGGTATTTCCACGCCTTCGGACACTGAGGATCCCAACGCCAGACCCAGAACATCCAACACAATATATGGCGTACCCATGAAAAGCCAATATATTGCCACTCCTACAGGTTGTCTGCAAAGAAAAACAAAAATTATCATGGTCAAGGTGTAGGATGAGTGAATAGTAGAGACTTCGGATTCGCCCTACAACTCAAGGATGGTATTAGTACCCAAGAAAGATGGAGAATTACGATTCTGTGTCAATTACCGAACCTTGAATGATATCACTCACCCTATCGCCCTATAAGCTATCAACCTTACCCACATGCTGAGGGACATAGGGAAGGCTAGAATTTTCTCAACCCTTGACATGCAGACAGGGTATTGGCAAATATCTATGCATCCAGACAGCTGCAAATACACTTCGTCCAAGGGAGAAATGCTGCAGTTCAAAGTAATGGCCTTCGGCCTGAAGAACGCACCGGCTATGTAGGCCAATTCTGTTTTGCCGACCTCAATGATGTAATCATCTATGCAAACTCGTGGAAGAGCACCTTACTCACTTGCAAATAGTATTGGAATGCCTCAATATCCAAGATCTAACCTGCAAATTGTCTATAAACCATTTTGGCAAATTTAAAATTGACTACCTGAGACATGTCACCCCTGAAGGAAACTACTCGCAAACCAAAAGTATTCGAGCCATTACTGCCGCCTAAAGGTGCCATTCCGACAGTTTGCCTATTTTTTGTTTGTTTGCTGTTGCTGTAGTAACGTGACGGTATTAGGTTAGGGTTCGAACGTGGTGAAATTATTTATGTGTGCCAGCAATAAATAAATTATATGGCTGGAAGAAAAAGTGATTTGTGGAATTTCTTTTACCGTAAGCAACACGCAAGAATGCAAATCTGTNGAAAAAGTGATTTGTGGAATTTCTTTTACCGTAAGCAACACGCAAGAATGCAAATCTGTTTACAATATTTGCAAATGTTTGGTTTCAAGAGGCGGTACATCATCTAGGTCCTATAGTACCGCAAACTTAAAGCACATNGTTTACAATATTTGCAAATGTTTGGTTTCAAGAGGCGGTACATCATCTAGGTCCTATAGTACCGCAAACTTAAAGCCTGTTATGTTTTTTTTTTAAGAGTTTCATTGTCTTATAAATATGCTTAAACTTAATATGTGGTTCCTAGATTTACATTTATCGTAATAGTTAGGCCTATCACTGAAACAATAAAAACGAAGACAATTAGAATTTTATTTAGGTAAATGTTTAAAAATTAAGTTTTTATTTTTTGAAACTTGCAATAATGTTATTTTTCCTTGTCAAGGCAGTATCGGTATTGGTATCAGCAATATCAGTAAGTTTGTATCGGCAATATCGGAAAAGGCTCAAAAACCATATCGGCTCACCTCTAATTCAAAATGGTATCGATTGTAGTTTGCAATATCAGCACCCAGAACACACCGAAATAAAAATTTTCCACTTGCATCCATGATATATACATCTATGAACTCCAGCCATTTATTTGTAAACAGAAGTAAGCAAGTCACAAGTAGCGTGATAGAAAATCTGTGATGTTCGCCTTTATTCGGATATTTTTTATAGATGAGTTTTGACGGACACTATGCTTTAAACTACACTTAGGTTGACGTGACTTGCTACGGAAGCCCACTTCAATACCCCTATGCTTTGTTGTAAGAATCTACACTTTCCGTGCTCGGCCGAAGCAGCAACATCTGACAGGTAATTCATCTGCGTTGACATGGCATTTTATCTGTTTATCGCTGCAAGGTTAACTGTGTGACACATGAATCTGCAGTAAACGATACTGCGTGTATAATCCATTCACGGTATCTTCGATACTTTTGAAAAGAACCTTTGAAAAATCACCCTAGGAGTTGCATGTTCAATTGGTTATAAAAAAATATATATGGAAAAGGTTTTGTCTTGCTTTTAGCACTGAACCACTATATAAATTGGTTGTTTTAAGTATATTTTTTCAATAAATTATAATAATTTGTTAAAAGTCCGTACGAATTAACAACGGATTTTAAGGGACATGTTGGTTATAGCTGAAAAGAAATAGATCTTAGGTTAAATATTAATATGTATTGACGCATTCTGCGTCCCTATATTTTATTCGTCAGAACACACGCTCTGGCGAAGCTCGCCGGCGGACGACCGCAATAAGGATTAAGGGTTTTGTGGACGTGCCGGCAGAGTGACGCCAGGAGCCTCGCAGCTGCAAAGGCGCGCTACCAAAGGTTTCTGCACGTGTAACTGTTCCTGCACGTGCAGACGACATCCGGAGACAACGGAAGGCACCAGGGCGCGGACACAGCTGCATTTTGCAGCTGCCCAAGGGACACCGAGATCCCACCACCAGCTGCGTCTATCCCGGGCTTGTACCGCAATAAACCATGAGAGCTTTTAGCGGACGTGCGTGCAGAACGGGACAATAAACTTCTAGGCCAGAACCAAGGGACGACGCCAGGCCGGCTGCGGACCACACGAGCACCGGCCACGTGTTTTATGACCCGGAGGGACGACAAGCACCCCGGACACGTGCAGCAGAGACGGGGGAAGTTGAATATGGTGATGGACGCTACAAAACCACGTGAAGGGGGGAGCAACGGGGCAGTCAGTTGAGAGACGTCGAACCAGTGAATCGGGGGGGCCTGAAGCGAGGCGTCCGGGGCGGAGCCAGACGAAGCCAGTGCGATGAACGAGTGAGTCAGTCAGTCGCGGATCGAGCAGTCAGTCAGTCTGAGTCAGTCGAGGATCGAGAATGCATCACGACGTCGACCGCAGTCGGCCGACGGAAACGGAAGAGGACGGAGCGAATCCGCGAGCAGACGTCGACGGCAGCCGGCCGTCATCAGGCGCAGAGTACTGCGTGGACCCGGGAAGAAGGAACTTCGAAGCCAGGCGTCGAGACACCCACCAAGTTCGAGAGCAGTTCCAAGCCGCCAGCCGACCTTGAGACAACAGTGTCAACGTATTTATACGCCCTATCACTGAGGGCTAGCATCAAGGGCTGGCGCCTCACGCCGCAGAGCAGAATCAATACCTNCCCTATCACTGAGGGCTAGCATCAAGGGCTGGCGCCTCACGCCGCAGAGCAGAATCAATACCTACTTCCAAACTTTAGCATTTGGCAGGTATCAGTATAAATTGAATGCCGTAATTGTAAAGTTAATATTGCTAAACTATATATTTACATTTTTACGTAGCACTGATGGGTAAAGATTTCACTGTTATTAATTGAAATTAAATAAATTTCAGTGTCTGTCCAGCNATTTTTACGTAGCACTGATGGGTAAAGATTTCACTGTTATTAATTGAAATTAAATAAATTTCAGTGTCTGTCCAGCAGACGCATACACTCCATCTTGTCTATTTGGGCACGTTTTTTTCAGAAGTATAACCACGCCATATTGGATATTGGAGATGCTGAATTGTGGTTATAAAACTCACGTAACACATCCTTTCTACTTATAAGATAATTCTAGGTTAAGATGTAATTTTAGTATTAGCGTTGTTATTTCTGCAGTTTATCAAATAAACGTGCAAAATATAGAAAGGCATTTGAATATTTCCGTTACGTAATTCCCTTCGCAATCCTTAACAGAAAAAAATATTTTAAAAGAATGAAAAGGAATCGATTTTTGGTCAATAACTGATAATCAATTATTTTCGAAAGCTTTTTGTGGAGCTTAAGAGACAGCAGCACATTAGCGTTGGTTCTTGAGTACCAAATGTTAGCCGTGAGTTGCACATCTTTCTCTTATATCGTCTTTATCGTCTTTGCGCCGCACGTAGTGTTGTTTTGATGTTGTTGCAGTGAAGAAGTGCGACAGTTTCTTGATGGAAAAGCGATGTACCTACACTGCAGGTTTCAAAATGAAAGTGATTTTGTTCGCTGAAGAGTTTGGAAATCGAGCCGCGGGCCGTGAATTCGTAGTAAATGAAACGTTAGTGCGGGGCTGGAGGAATTTTTCTCACTTATAAGTCGCACCCCAAGTTTTCAATAAATTTTTTTTTAAATAAAATGTGCCACTTATATGCGATAAAATACGGTACCATTTATCACAGTGAAATCTTTAACCTGAGTGCTACTTCCAAAAGTTTATTATGTAAAATTTAACTTTTTCCTTACACCAAATATGTAAATAAATCTTAATACAATAAGTAAACTTTAATTAAATTATATAATTAACAGTTCCGATATATACTTCAATCTACCTTTTTGTATGTATTACAATATTTTGCTAAATTGATTAGCATTTTTTAGACATTTAGAGAATTTTATTAAAGTATATGACAGTTAAGATTACATGGACACTGTTAACAAAATATTTGAGAGTTCCCACATGGCACTGTTTTTGTTTACAAAACATTTGTCAGGTGTCACGTGGCAATGTTTTGTTTACATACTGCGGAAGGATACATAATCGGGTCCCTGAAAGTGGATCTTAAGCAGGGCTTCAGAAAATCTTGAAGTTACCGTGAATACATTATAACATTAGAGAAACGCCTTTTAATCAGTGGAAGGAAGATAGCTGGAAAACTTGCTAGTGCACGAGATGAAAAAATAATGAAAAAATAATACCAATTGTGGGCTATCAAAATTTGTGAAGTGTTGAGGCATCAGGACTTAAAACAAAAATTTGGCGAGAAATAGTTATTTGCAGATATATTAGAAACTGTCCATAATACAAAAATTTTTGCAGAGACCTTTACTGTCTACGATTTAGTTGCAGGCAATTTTCATTCCATACTATTTTATGGGACACCGTTTTCGGAATATTGCACGAAATGTAGGCGTTTAGGCAAGATCAACAAACGTGAATATGACTGTTGACTGTTTGTTATTGGGATAAGTGATTTAATTAACTGTTTTTTTTTTTTGCATAACAGACATGTACTTCTGGTTGCAATCCCTTCCAAACTCAGTAAATTTACCATTTTATTCACACTGTTCCACTTTTTGCTCATGGCGCTTCTGCTACTTTAGGACTCACGAGCCGCCACTGGTTACTGCTGAATCAATGCACTACCATTTGCAATTGCCTCAAATTTCTGGAGACAGTAATACGTACCACATCACATAAGTTGCAAGTTAGATGGTCTGGGGTAGTATGAGCACTGTCTGAAACACAGATTCATAAAGAAGTGTTATTTTTCATAACAAGTAAAAAACAGAAAAAGAGCATTTATTGTGCAAACTTTAGGTCATTTGATACAGCTGCAGTAGGCTTTTTTAAAAGCATTATCAAACACTGATGTTGTGGGATGTATCCCGTTTTACCTACTTTTTAATAATGAACTAACAAAATGGAAACCCAGCAAATGTGTACTATCTTGTGTTAAACAGAAAATTTATTTTATTGTAAAATCACTATATACGCAAAATTACTATGACAAAAGGATTATATAAAATCAAATGAATACATGAGCAAAAGCCCTACGCAACTAAAAAGCTTTCATGCAAAATCTTCATCAGTTTCATAAGGAATTAAAAATAAATATTATTTTTCCTGATTCATGTTTTATTCTTTTTATAAAGAGCATCTGTTGTTAGATTATGACAAGCAAATATTTTGGAATGCAATATAAAACCATTATTTGAAGATATGACTGTAGAGCTGGGATGCTGATGAAATGTGTGTTTTGTGATTGTGGAATAAAATAAGCAAAAATTCCTAAAATTGGCACCATAGTAAATTCTAAAGGGCACAAAAAATGTTACAAACATCTACGAAATGCCCAAGAAAACTCAATTATCTGGCACTTCCAACTGCTTAACTATCTGATGTAAGTTGCTTTTGTGAGCTTTGTATTTTTATATTTAACAATTCTTGCACTTTTATTCAGTTATTTTCATTTCCTACAGTTTCTTACATATTTTACCTCACAGTTTCCCTGATCTTCATAGCCCAGTATTTGGTAATATACAATGATTATAAATTATAAAATTTACCTTATCGTCTGAACTTGATTTCCTTGCTATTTTCTTAATAATGTCATAGCAAGTCTTCAGCTGCTTCTAGAAACGTTTGATTTCATCGATGGCATTGAACTGATGGGCAAGAAATTTCCATGCCTTTTCTTTGTCTTTTAAAAAAACAGCGTCCGTGCTTTTATTTTCTATAACGGAAATATTCTCTTCAACGAAATCAATCAGTAAATGTTTTTCCGTCTCGGAAAAATTAATACGCCTCTGCGCCATGGTTTCAAAACAGAAGACGACACGATTAAACAATGCAACCAAGTTACCTATTCAAATGCTCACCCAACATAAAATTACCCTCTTCCGAACTATGACAACTCATATTTCTAGCCAATGAGAAGTGACCGGCAATATTCTTACCAGCGTTGCCTCTTTGTCCATAACTCAAACCAGAGACCACATGATCTGATATCAAGTAAACTGAGAACTAGGTGGTGATCCATGGATTATTTTTGAACTAGGATCGGTTGATCCGAGAATGGAAGCCATAATAGTGCAACCGGGCATAAGTATTTTACCACATTCTGAAACCAAAAGAACTTAATAAGAATGCTTTTATGACATTTCTGAAAGTACTCTCGTGTACAGTAATTTCCAGGGCAAATGTTATTTTGTTATATTGGGGGCATTGACCTATTTAACTCTATAGTCGGTTCACGACTGGAAGACACTTTCTTGAAGCCCTGCTAAATATCTACTTTCAAGCCCATTTCGTATCCTTCCGCCAAAGGTAAACAAACATTGCCATGTGGCAGTCACATGGCAATGTTTACATTCAACTCTGTGTGTACATGTGTTCGTACATGCACGTACCCATTATAAAAGTCATGTATATATTATTAATGGATATTCCATAAGCGTAAAGTTTTTAATCTTGAGAATTTCACACAAAAGAATATGCGATGCCAGCCAAACACATTTCATTCTATAAACCCAAAATACGAGTATTTTTATGAATCGATAGTTGCTGTCTATTTACAATCGATTGTTAGTGACTTTCAATAAATTCCCGTACATCGAAGGCAAGATCTTCAGTATTGATCAAAATTACTACAGACGTTAAAATGGCGTGGTGATAGACTGAGTCGGATGTGTCGCGCAATTGTAAAACGTTATTTAAAAATGGTTGTGACGGTTTTCGGCAAGACCGCAGAGTTTGCGAGTAAAGGATTCTACGTCTTCGACAATGTGAAAACAATTCTTATGTGCAAATACTGCAACGTTAGAATAGAGTGGCAAAGGAAAGACACGTGCACGAAACACATAAAAACAAAACGAGAAAGTGAGCACAAATTAAAATCATACGTTCTTAAAAACCAAATAATAAAGAGCCGATATTAGTAATACAACACAAATAAATGAATTATTATAGGTTAAACAAGATAATCGCACAAATTCTCTGGCACGTGTGTCAACCACACAGGAACGACGGTTAGAAAACAAATGGCTGGGTTACTTTCACCTTGAGCGTGATCATGTGACTATGCAAGAAACTTTGAAATCTAAATATGTTAGCATCACGTCATTAATAATTGACATAATAAGATACAAATCTTTTCGACACCCATTTGTAAGCGATAAATTAACAATTACGTTAAAACTTTGGAACTATTTCCTCTCTTTGTGATGGCAACCTAAAGGCATAACTGTATCCGTGCTCGCCACTGTTTGTAATGTTGTATGCATGTCGCTAACGGCTAGAGTGTTTTTTCATAGGTTGATTTTCAAAAGTTTCTTCCAG
The DNA here is from genome assembly GCA_002778355.1 of Clitarchus hookeri. Classification (NCBI taxonomy): domain Eukaryota; kingdom Metazoa; phylum Arthropoda; class Insecta; order Phasmatodea; family Phasmatidae; genus Clitarchus; species Clitarchus hookeri. The sequence goes on from NQII01000811.1 coordinate 610,415, forward strand.
TAGTGAACCGACTGTTTGGTGCTTATAGTCAGGTTAGTTTCATAGTTTATTATAGTCAGAGATACACCACTGTAACCATGCAAATAGCAGTAAATAAAAACTAGCATCCTCTTATTTGGGCAGAAAATAGATTTTCACATCCACACCTCTGTAACAGACGAATGCAAACAATTTAAATCATAACATGTAAAACATTACTGTGTAGTAATTTATTTGTGCCGCCAACTTTTATAATAATTTTTTTTTTTTTTTAATACAACTAACTTTATTTAAACGAAACTAAATTTTTTTTTTTCNGCCAACTTTTATAATAATTTTTTTTTTTTTTTAATACAACTAACTTTATTTAAACGAAACTAAATTTTTTTTTTTCCATCCCACCGATTACGCCTGTCCCCTCGCGCACACAACTTTTATGACATGTAATGTGTGTACACNTTTTTTTTTTTCCATCCCACCGATTACGCCTGTCCCCTCGCGCACACAACTTTTATGACATGTAATGTGTGTACACTCTATGCCCCTCTAAAATCAACGAATGCTAAGAAATGCATCAATTTTAGGCTTCTAAAACATACTGTTTATTTAATTCATATGTACTACATGATAAATCATCTATTAATATAAATGTTGAACTAACCTTTTTGAAAGTACGTTGTTTTGACATGTCTTATAGAAAAACAGCACTTTAATTGTCATCACTGCAGTGTCACTGGCTGGCAAAGGGGAGGGCAAGCGACCAGTGTGCCGAAGGAAGAATGAAGACTGTAGCATTGCTAATTGTACATAACATTGCATGTTCGTCCCACTACACCCGCACAGTTTCGATGTGCCCCTACTGGGGACAGTAGGTCCGAATGTGGCAGTAAACCCTAACTCCTATGCCAACAAAATGCACCAGAGTGCACCAACCCTTAGCAAGCAATTGGACACTGCCGGAGTCAAGTGACCATCCTGCGAGATCTGTCGAGGGCGTAACAAGAGACCATTCAAAAGTGACCATTCAAAAGAGATATTTTGAGGGCGTAATAATTCGGGCTGACAAATACTGCCAAGAGACGTTCCCAGTAAAAAATACAGCCGGGCAAATTAATGCAGTCAAGGGGACACAGCAGTTACAGTGTTCTCAAAACCGCTTGTGTGCCCCACTTCATTACCTGTTCACATCCCCATGTGTGTTGTGCGTGAAGTGTGGATGTGCAAATTATCCAGAAAAATAAAGGCTCTAAGGCGATGTTAGCTAGCCAAGTGCTTGTGTGTCACAGAGAAAACATGCCTTGTTAAATACGTATTCCAGCATAACCACATACACCCCTCCTGGGGTCAGAGTGGACTCGTCCAACACGAGCCACCTGTTGCTACCCTAAAGTAAATATGATTGAGGGAGCAAGCTGTCTTTTTTATTATTTAATTTAAAAGGTTAATGTGGAAACAAACCTAATATAAACACAACAGACTAAGAGGCATAATACAAATTCATTGTGTACACTTTTTATCGCCAATTAAATTTCTTTATGTGTGTACTATGGTAAGGCAAATTAATGTGTAAAAGTGCTTATGTCTTTTATTGCATTGTAGATGTAGTTGTACNATGTGTGTACTATGGTAAGGCAAATTAATGTGTAAAAGTGCTTATGTCTTTTATTGCATTGTAGATGTAGTTGTACGTGTTTATTTTATCAATCAAAGCCCCAGTGCGTTTTTTGCAATACAAATGACGAGCTTTCAGGCCTGGTCCCTAGCGGGCTCTGCCATGCTCATTCAGTTGGTCCTGCATGNTTATCAATCAAAGCCCCAGTGCGTTTTTTGCAATACAAATGACGAGCTTTCAGGCCTGGTCCCTAGCGGGCTCTGCCATGCTCATTCAGTTGGTCCTGCACGTGCTGAGAGAGAGAGGATGCACGACGCATCCCCCGGGCACTTAACCTTTGTACCGAGCATTAATGTATAAACAGTTAACTCTTTTTATTTGAAAAATAATTTTATTCATTTATTTGTATAGCCCTGGGGTTGGGCCACTTTCTGCCCCACCAGATCGAATCGTGCTGGGGGTTTAATTACCGTAATTTTTTCTATTGGCCACGTGCCCTTGGTCTGTGTCGGCTCCTAGCGCACCTTACCACTAGGTCTTGGTAAGTGCCTCTCAGTAAGGTCTAATGGTGAGTAAAACTAGTGAAAGTGACCAATTGTTTTATTATGCTATCTGTCGCTTCACTGCAGCATAACCTAGCTTCTACCCAATGATTCACCGCACCTATCGATGATGGATTTGTTGTGTTTTCAGCATGTGAGATGACTGCTTAACAGTATCATGTAATAGTTAGAGGCATGTGAAGTGGCCTAAACCCTCATAGGTAGGCATAGGCAGGATTCTACAACATTATCGGTGATGCCATGAGAAGCCACATGGGTGAACTGCCCACCCCTAGATGAGTATCTCATGCTCAGGCACCCTTTCCATCTCTACAAGTACCACAACACTTGTTGCCGTAAGTCTAACCTTCCTTCTCCTTGCTCCTGAGACCACGACAGCCTGTAAAACTAATAGATTTGCACATAAAAATGAAGTAATCTAGCTGTGATGCGCAACTTACCCCCGCGGAGGCCCGAAAGAGACTGATGAATGACGGATGCAGAAGGCAGCTCGTATCCGTCATGTGCATGCTGGAGTATGCAAAAAAACTCCCCACTTTGGCTTTTGTGATATAAGGCTCTGTCCAACATGGTGCAAATCCAGCACAGAAGTTACTGTTACCATCAGACGAAGGAAGGCTTCTAATGTACATTTTTTTCCCTTGGCTTAAAGCTCAGTTCACAATGGAAAACATGTACATAAAGAATGTACATAGAAAAATAAATGTAGGTATTCATTATGGTGTGGTTCATGTTCATTTGTACGTAAACAACCCTGACATACACAATGACCATGAACCATGCTATAAAGAATACCTACTTTCATTTTTATATGCACATGCTCGCGATTTACATGTACATTCGTCGTAAAACGACCTTCAGTTTCGCAGGTTGTATGCTCTTTACAAGTGTGATGGCTCCTACATACTGATCCTGCCACCTTCGTGCAGCCTCGATTCGGTGTTCGTACTGCATGCATCGCTGATCTCTGCTTGTGGTTTCTTTTCTTGTTTCTGCCACCACTTCCCCCAGCCTTAGTAACTCTCGCCCCTGTAATAAGGCCACTGGCATTTCGCCTGTAGTGGCATTCACTCTTCTCTGCAGGCAAAAGAGCATGTTTGCTGAGTACAGGTCCCACTGCATATGATTATCGCCGATACGTAACCTTGTGACTACAATTCTTGGTTCCCACATTCAGTCAGGTTGGAAAGAGGGTGATAGATTGTTGTTTTCCTTTGTTTAATATTCAGCTGTTGGCACCACTGATTCAACTTCCGACCCACATATTTTATCCAATTATCTGAAAGCATGGATTCAGGAAATCCCCACAAGGAGAAAATTGCCTTCTGCAGTATTGCACAAATAGTGGTGGCCATTGTGTTGCTGACCATGTAAGCTTCTGTCCAGCAGCTAAACAGGTCTGCTACTACCACTATTAATCAATTCCCAATGGGTGTGCATGAGTATGGCTCCATAATGTGAAGTGCAATTTTCTTGAATGATGTGTTGGGTTGGTGCGGTACCTGCTGTTCTTTTCCTTCTTTCACATGGTGTTCTTTTATCTGGCATTCCCCACATGTACGTATTTTCTGGTATCCAACCAAAGCTCGAGCCATGGATAGAATTCGGCCATGTGTCTCTCCATCTGTTCCGAGCCTTGATGACGTTCCAGCAGTTGGTCATGCAAGTAATGATAAACACACTAGGTGCGCCTCTGGGTGGTTTTCTCAGGTCGTCAGTCGTGTTCTCTCTGGTCGCCAAAGGACATCGTCCCGCACGACTTATATCACCTCAGGGGTGCGTGACAGCATTCCTGGTAGCTAGTCCTCCATGCCCAGTACATGTTATACCATAAAGTCATATAACTGCAGTTGCAGTTACCATATAGCCAGTTTTCCCCTCCTGCCTTGCATACTATCTAACCATGCTAGGCATTTTTCGTCTTTCCATAGTGACATTGGCTTACTGGCCCTCTAAATAAACTCGATATTTCCACATGGCCCATGCAAAAGCTGGGCTCTCTCTCTCTCTCTCTCTCTCTCTCTCTCTCTCTCTCTCTCTCTCTCTCTCTCTCTCTCTCTTTCTCTCACAGCTGAGATAATGCCTTTCCATTTCTCTGAACCTGGTGCTGACATAGCAATTAATCAGTCGGTTACCTGTTTCGTCCAATTGATATAGGAAAACTAATGCTCAAATTAATCTTGTATCCATCTGAACGTAAATTCGTTTACTAGGATCGATTCTAATTAGGCCATGGCATTTTATGAACTCAGTATTGAGCTATTCGAATGCCTGTTGTGCTCCCACTGTCCAGTCGAACCAGAAGTTTGATGTGAACCACTCACTCACGAGTTCCTTGTGCCCACTCTTACCGCTGCAGTCACAACAACTACACCAGCTACACCGGGCCGCACCAACTACATCGGGTCGTACCAACTACATCAGGCCAAGAGTGCATAGTGCAGGTCGACAAGAACGGAACTTGCACCTTCTTGCCGACAAGGATTACGTAACTCAAGAAACCACCCTTCTCATTTATTACACAAAGTAAATCTTGACAGGAACATTTCTTTTATTTATTTTAAGTACCGAGAGGAGAGCCACCCGCCCTCTCACCCGAGAACTTAATGCTATTGAGTATCAACATAATACCACGTTTGTTTCATTCTACGGTTACCAGCAGGTGGTAAGTGCTGGGTCAATTTTCGTGCTTTATTCATCTGTAGCCAAGCACAGTGAATAAACCGTTTTACAAAGTTAAACGTGTGTCGATTACTTGTAGTTAACTACACCCTTTGTAGCATCAACCACAATGTCATAGTATACTTCAGGTGTACGAGATGGCCTACAGTCTCGTTATAAGGTATATATAGTGCAACAGTAAGTACCTCGCAACATCATCAACAGACTGATGGAGATATCCAGGGCCTCCTGGGCCATCGACCGATCGACTCCCATCATTAACTCTCCACTGGGTTATGGTGACGGGCAATCCAAGACTCAACCGGCCCTGGGTAACCTCGACCACATCAAGTCATTGACAGTAGGTAGATGAAGAGGTTAGCCAGCTTTGTGAACCACAGTGTGCAGTTATTTAACCAGTTATCCAGCCCGTTAAATTTCTGTAACTTCTTCCTGGTGGTTGGGGTTTGGCTTCCACAATTTTCCTCAAGTGATTTGTGTAAGCATAATTCCCAGAGCTGCTTACAACATGGTCTAGGATTTAAACTTCTAGCCGGCCTATTTGGCACTTGGCTGGTGAGATAACTAGGTGGTTTGTTGCTAGGTACTCTATGGCCAGACTTAAATGACATGTATGCTCGTGCCAGCTCAGGGACCAGATTATTATGTCATCCAGTACACGGTCACAAAATCGCCGATCATGCCCTCCAGGAAGTGGGCCATCATGAATTGAAAAGTGGAAGGTGGGCACATTAGATCGAATGGCATAGGCCCAAACTGAAATCTCCTCCCATTTGGGGTGGTGAAGGCTGTTTTATTCTGATCGTCCTGTCTTATCAGCACTTGCCAGTACCTGGATTTGAGCTCCATGGTAGAGAAAGTGATCGCATCTTGTACACTAGCTAATGCTTCTTCACGTTAATTCGTGGGGTGGAGCAGGTTACTATGTTCAAGAGGCGGAAGTCCACACAGAATCTTATGCTGCCATCATACTTTGCTACTAGTACAAACAGGAGTTTTACTGGCTCTTTGGTGGTTCTATCATGCCCTCCTTTACCGTTTCATCTATCTGTTCTCTAATTAACCATTGTTTCTCAAACACGTCCACTCGTAACCTTTCGTAAAGAGGTTCTGCCACTACTGTGGGAATATTTTGTTTGGCCATTGTGGTGGCAAGCTGTAGGTCCGAAAAAGCGAATGCATCATGCCATTCTTACATGCCCTTCGTGCAACACCATTTGCACTGTCCCTAAACTCTGTTGGTATCCCATTCTGAAAATCATCTAACAACACAAGTTTCGCTGGTGCACATACCTGCTCTTCCATGGCATATACCATGCATAATTCTCTGTAGCCTAGGTATACACAGTTTGTAGCCACTTCAATGACTGATTTTTACTCCTTCAGCTAGGGTTGTCCCAGTACCATGCCCTCATGCAGACTGTCTGCCATTATGGCTGTTGTGCTGTATTGTTGGTCCTGTGGTTGTATCTGTAGTTACGTGGTACTAATGACGTGGGTGGCAAGTTGGAATATGCCAATGCCTTGGTTTACATTGCTGCTGGGTACTAGTTCTGGGTACATAATAATTTGGCTAGCTGCTGTGTCCACAGGGGTTGCTACCTGTCAGTCATTCACTTCCAGTGGTATCCTTAGTAAGTGATGTGCTCCTATCGCTGATAATGAGCACATGAGTTGGTTATACTGTTCTGTCACTGCACTGATTTATTAGTCATCGAGGAGGTCAGTCGTGATTGAGGCTCTCATCACTCACAGTTTTCTGACAGGTTGAGATTCAATTTAGGACAGTCCCGATGCTAGTGGTACGTTGGCACAGGGTCAGGTGTGATACTGTGTGGACTCTACCTTCTCCCACATCCTGCATAATGGTGTTGCATCTAGTGTACCCAGGATAGTACGTTGGGGTTTCAGCTCTGCCAATTGCTCCATTTGTAACCTGTTCCACCCCCACTGCAGTGTTTGCAGTTCTGTGGTTAAGGCCCTTGGTTGGCATAGTCCATTTCTCCAGTATCGCACGCGACTGGAACAGCTGTTTCAGGCCATGCTCGGCCACTACCACTCATCGCATATAACTATTTCCTGTTTCACCTGGAATGTAGATCAGGAACAGCATCATCATTACTTGTATTCGTAATGTAATATCTGCTAGAGCTTCCATTAGTGTGGTATTGGGGTTCGTTCGCCAGAACAGCTGTATCTTCTTGGCTATGAATTTTTTTCAATTGGCTCTCCTTCCCTCTGAGTCTCTCCGATAAACTCTGCGAAGTAGTCCACCTGTGCTTCCACAGCCGAGAACCGATCCAGGTGAAGTCAGTTCGTCGCCAGATCGACCACCAATTGTGCACTTGTCCACAGAATGCTGCTTCTGCATGCTCAGCCCACTCCTAATGCATTATTCTCTCATGGTACAGTCTGTCTGCATACAGCACGAGGAACAACACTAGATCTTTTCTGCACTTACTGGTGAAATCCGGTAATGCAGATGTGTGGGGTGGGTGGAATATCCTGATAGCAATCATACTTCTTCCAGGACTACTTCCCCACCCCCACTTCCTTGGCTACTTCCAGTTCCGCAGGTTCAAGCTCGCTCAGGACAACATATCTGGTGGCAGGCTGTGCCCCTCGTAGTTGTGCTGCAGTCGTGGCACATGTGTTAGTTTTTGGTATTTCGCTCACTTGACAAGAGAGGCAGGGTGTGGTTTCTATCTGCTTTTCGCGAATACCGGCTCATATTCAACCCATGAACCCCCTTCTCTGAATGTTGTCAATTCTATCATGTGCACACATCTCTGGTGTCATACTGATTTGCATGTGACACACTGTGGCCTCAAGACCCATTGCATCACAGTTCACTGCATCACACACACATTACCAATTTTTCTTGTTAAGTTCATGTCCATTGATTGTTCGGTATTAATCTGTTTGCACTAACGACCTTCTATCTGGCTTCATTTGCACGTGATACCACATGCAATGTCCCCAGTGAGCAAGTCCACACCCCACTGTAGCACACACCATTCACATTTCATTCTCTTCTAAGGAAACATTATAATTGTAGATATATTGTTTTTGCACTTCGCATGTGCAATCCCCATTGCCCTGTTATGGGGGTGGCAATACTCTATAGAAGGGTAGCTGGAATGTGGTGCGCACAATGGCTGCTCCTCGGATATTTCGGATGTGTTCAAGAATGGTGGCTACTGATCATGTTGTGGTTTCTTGTTGGGCCTGTTAGCATCATCCTGTAATCCTTGCTGAAGATATTCTGCCATGGAGTTGGGCACCAAGTGTCGCTGTCACCGCAGTGGCGCTGGCTAGTAAATAAGTGGGTAATTGACTGGTACTGTGCCGAGGGGAGAACAAAGGATGTGTAATGTCGCTAATTGTACTTGTGATAGAGGCATGCAGTGTATAGTGGTTAGGGTGGGGAGTTGAGTTCTCAGGATGGATACTGCTATACATTAATGTAGACGTAATATAAACTATATAGGATACCAAGAGCTACAAAACAAACTATTGCCACTGTTGAGGCTATGGAGTATTCCTTCTGTCCTCACACTATGATACAGTGCTGGCTAGAAACAGCTTAACCTGAATAGACAACACTAGGTCACTGCAAATGGCATTTATTGAGAGAAAGTTACACTGTTCGTGCAGTGGCACAAATACAAGCATTGTACTAGAATAACAATCTCTCCCGCCTTTCTTTGAGTCTGATTAAAGCAGAATTTACTTTGTGTGCAATAAAACACTGGGAAACAAAGTTGCAGTGGCCCGCCATGTGGTGGGGACAATCCCATACTTGCAGAGTCGGCCACATCCTAAAATAGTATATTGTAGCTTCCTTGTATCAAGCTGTACAAGGGAGTGCAGCAGGGTAAAAACATACAACAAGATTCCAAAATACTAAGCACTTTGACTGTAAACTAATAGAGTTGCACACAAGGATGAAGGCCTCTCACTGCGATGTGTGACTTACTCCGGTTAAGCTTTATATGAGATCGAGGAATGGCAAACTCGGAAGGCAGCTTGTGCCCACCACATGCACATGGGAGTATGTAAAATCACTAGTACGAAATTACAGAAATAGTACACAAACAACATTACCCTGTTGATAATCAAACATAATTTTATATATGCTTCGTTACCATTTATGTTTTCCTCGCTGATTTTCCAAATTCCTAGGGGTTTGTCCAAAACGATAACATCCTAGTGTTCAAGGTTACCACTGGTACTCCAGCATCAGTACATGCCTGTTTCCTAAACCTTGCCTGTGAAATAAACTGGCATCTGACACTAGCTAAATTGTGCTGAAAAATTATTATATAATTTAATAAACATCTGTCATTTACAGTCGGCGAATACTAAGCACATACTGCACTTTGCCTAGCTTTTACGAGGCCACTATCTTACGAATAACGAATCGACCATTTCCCGCACTACCACACATCTTATCCTACACAACGCCATATCTGCAGCTTCAATATACTTTAGGATTATAAGTGAACTGAAATTATCACTCATCACATAATCGGCAGGGAGGCTATATTGTAATCGGTGGTACCCATTCTCTTTCTGCGGCGGTGGCTGTCACTTCAATGGCTATTGCTAGACAGGCTGGTTTGTTTGGGTCGCCTGCGGCAGCTCTGCTCTCGTGTGCTCTTGGTGCACCGTGCGCCTCGATAGCCCACTGCAGTTGATGTTAACGCATGCGTACGCGTCTTAGGTTCGGGCTTATCAGATGAAGAGGGAGGCACGACGACATAATGTCGCAGCAAAGAAATGTTGAAATTACATTGGCATACGCACTATAAACTTCATTCCATCTGCAATCTCAGCCAAGGCGGTTTTAATATATCACAATGATTGCTAATAAGTTTACAAAATAAATTGCAAAGAGTTTTAAGTAGTGTGAATTTACTCAACCTGTTTTGACTTAAAACATAACGTCAATGTCATTATGGTATATTTGGTTAGGCCTCTTTTTCAGTGTCCTCTTTCGCTACATTAGATTGTAAACGGCTTGTGGCAGTTTTAAAACCAGTTCGAATGATATAGGTTCTCTGTAGATAATATAATTTTATTGATGTCAGATTCTAATAAATTTGAAAAGCTGATACTTAATTTTAAAATATTTATATTGCATGTCTACATTTTGTATGTCTTTTTCGATCGGATAAATGTAAACTCTCTCTCTCTCTCTCTCTCTCTCTCTCTCTCTCTCTCTCTCTATATATATATATATATATATATATATATATATATACCTTTGTCAGGTATCCATATTAAATTTCAACGCATCAGTTAGCCTGTAAGCTGTCAGACTACAGCGCACATAGTGACTTTCGTGCACATAGTACTGAAATTGCATTATCATTTCGTTAAATGTGATGAATGTGTATTTTTAACTCTTGTTGTTGTTCAAGATTACTACCCTTATATATAAATACAATATTTTGTCTAACTTGCATTAAAATTAAGGCAGATAAAGTGTAGAAATGATTCAATTTAGTACTTACCCAAATTCTAACCTCACATTTTATACATATTTGTTTAATAGCGCTATAGTGAAGAATGTAAACAAATGTTGGGTAACCCAGAGTAGTTATGCGCAGATGTCATAGCCTATGCACTCGTCCCTCATAATATCCTCTACTATAATTTAAAAAAACTAATAACAATTATTTAATAATATTTTTTGAATTTGACCATTAAACTTTACAAACACAAGCAGAAAAATTGATCTTAACATAAAATAATAATGTTTTAACTTGGGCCAAAAAAAAACTATATTCTTTTGAAAATTGTGATTCTTTCACTTATTTTACTAAAGTTAACAATGACATCTCATTCTATTTTATAGGAGTTTTTTTTTTATATAATTCTGAGGGGAATTTTACATTCATTACTTTTTCTTCATATTGTATGCACTGCATTGCTTGCACTACTTTTATTTTAGTCATTTCAAGACATGTAATAAAAGCTGATTGTGAAAACAGTACCGCACATATAGTTAAAACTTACTTTTCAAAGTTCAGTAGAAATAACATCACTGCAACAAAAACCTACAATTATATAATTTCAACACATCTGAATATTTGAAACTGTCGCACCACAATTGTAGACCTTTAATTTTCTTTTGTGCTTTCTCATGCTGCAATATCTCTGTCAACTTTGTCTAAAAAAGTTGAACGAGAATGGGGCAATGTGGGTTCTTAACATACGTAAATAATTAAAAATAAACTTAGCCAAAAAAAAAAGATATTTTATTTATTTTAGAATTACAATTCGGTAGCGCCACCCTTGGCCGTCTAGGCGGACTTTTCAAAGGAGAATGGGGGTATCGACTAAATGAAGTATCGATTCTCTCGAAGCTCTATGGCTTTTGCTATTGTAAAAAAAGGGAGCCGGGGAGGGGTTACCATCCCTACCATGTTGGTAAAGTGGGAGTAGGAAGGTTTGGTGTAGTGAGATAGTAAACATTCGACAGTGGGCCGGCGGAAGTGGTCGTGTGCCTTGCCCCATTATACTTTTCCCTTCAAGTCGGACTTTTTTTTATCTACATAGGGCCTACACATGTGACGTAGGTAAACACCACGTAGAAACCCTGCTGTATATTTTTTTTTACATTTTAGTCGTGAAAATGGCCTCGTTATTTTAGTTGAAAGGATGTGACTTTACAAGTTTTATATGTTTTCTAATTGTGAGACGACTACGTCACAACTACGGAAATCTATGTAATTTTGGAATTAACGTGGACATAATATATTTGTCATTATTCCTGTGAGAATGACGTGGCTGCTGATCGAAGACGCAGCAGTTTCTCGAGAAGCAGCAAGGTTTGCGTCGGCATTTTAGTGCTTTATTTTTTTTATTACCCGTCGCGGAGCTTGCACTCCCACGAATGCCTTACAGCTGTGAACTTTGTCGCGTGTCTTCCAGCTACGGTTCGTATCTGAACCTCTTTGGTTTCAGTTTTCGATGAACGGTGTCACTTAGGGAATCGTTTTGTAGGCTCGTGATTGCCCGTGCTCAAGACTGTAATGTGGGGTTAACCGTGAGGGTAGTGCCGTCGCTGACTTGCCGAGCGTGTGTTGGTGTGTGTGGTTATCGTACATTGTCTGTCGCGGGCTGAGGGTGCGCCCACTACCGTCAAAGTGTCGTCGTGCGCGGCCCTTATGTTCTGCTTCGCCAAGCCGGCGGGGG
>NQII01000811.1:622554-665152 GCA_002778355.1 Clitarchus hookeri
CCGACGATGCCCCGGCGGGGCGGTGGAAGAACCGACCACGGCCGCCCAGGGGCTGCGGGGGCGGAGCCAACAACACGCGCGCCGGCCAGGAGGAGGTCGGCGGAACGCCCGCGTCCCTGGCGGCGGCCGCGAGGGTGAACCGGCACGAGGAGGCGGCCAGTAGCGACGCCGCTAGCTCTGGGGACACCTCCCCCGCCTCCTCTTCCGCTAGCACGTCGCGCCAGGGCTCCGTCGAGTCTGACTCCCCCACATGCTCGTCGTCGTCTTCCTCGTCCTCCGCCTCGTGCTCGTCCGCGTCGATGGCGATTTCGCCCGTGCCACAGAGCGCCCTGCCCGCCCCGCTGACACCTCCGGCGTGTGGCGGCGCTCCGCCCCAGGGCACCGGCCCCCGCTTCAAGTTGCTGCGGGAGGGAGACGTGCAAGTGTGCTACCTCAACCATACGCGCACCGTCATCAGCAAGATCCTCAGCTCCAAGTTCCTGCGGCGCTGGGAGACGCACCACCTCTACCTCAATGACTCCTGCATCTCGTCCAAGACGGTAGGTTCACCTTCCCTACTTGTTTTCTACACTAGCAGCAACCAGCAACCGTGATTTCACCGCAGCAGCTGGCCTAGCTAAAGTGCATAACATACTTTTAGTGTACCGGTATAATTTAGAACATTTCACCGTAGCTGCGAAACTTCGTGTGTAAAGTTAACTGTAGGCGGCGTCGCAAACATCCTTACCACAAATAAGGCGTCAAATGGGCATAGTGTCATATTTATCACACTCACGGATGTGCATTCCTTTTTAAGTGTAACGGTGGGCAGAAGAATGATTGTGAAATTGTCTCCGATTGTGAATTTACCTCGTTCTATTGTGGTTATGTTTAATTACTGTGTCGGGTCATATCATTTTTCATAAGTCTTGTCTAAACAGTTCTTATTTTTTACCGTATTTGCCATTACAAATGACTATAGAGAAGCTTAACGTAACCAAGCACAAATATTATTCTCTTTCCGTTGCGTATTTACAATAAAAAAATATATAGATTGGCACTGCACATGAAGCATTCAATTGTTGTATCTTTAGCGCCGCTATCTATTGTTGAAACAGAGACCCAATACAGCTGTGCCTGTGCTATCATTTCGTCGCGTGGGATATTAAGCTTCTGTTCACATGCATTAGCTTACACGCAGTAATACTTGTACATCTCATTTACAAATATTTTTTGCTAATCGATCCTCACTATAGTTAGTATCCAAACTCAAATCAAATTGCTATCAATGTAAATTTTTTTTAAGCATTTCATTTTTTTTTTTTAATTAATTTTATGCTCTTAAATTTAGGCTAAAAAAAATTTGTTTTAGATATGTAAATATAACATTAAATTGGAGTTTTCAAAATGTCATAATAATTTCAGTAGAACCTAGCATTTCCTTCTAGCACAACAACCCACTCGAAAAATAACTTGGTTTTAACGTAGCAGCATGAAAGCTAACTTTTCATAACCAGAATTTATGCGAGGCCAATCAAAATTATTTGTGAACTTTGACATTTACACACTTCGTTGATTTTAACGGCCTTCTAAACACTTTCAGGAATAATTACTTTTAAGATTTGAAGTTTTAATTATGGAATCATGATACAACAAACTTATAGTACCATGACAAGTTGAATATTGTGGTGTTCAAACTGCTAAATACGAATTAAGTTACAAAAAATTTAACTCGAAACTAATTGGAAAACAGATTTAGTTCTTTCGTTATTTCTTTGAGACGCATGCGTAATTGTTAGCCTCTTACCATTGGCTAGCAGAAGCCAATAGCAACAACCAACACATTTTGTGCACAACGTATATGTTTATTTTTAACTTCGCACTCTTGAGAAATGGCGGTATACTAAGTTTCGCTACTTTATTTTTAAACAACTCCTTTAAAATAGAAAAATTGTAATTTTAGACGAAAATATATTTGTGAGAGTACGTTAAGGGCATTTGCCCCCCCCCCCCCATAAATTTGGTTGTTGATTTTCCTTTTATAAATTTTGTTAATGCTTGAGAATATATAAGCTGACCCCCTTTTAGCCACCCGGCATTAAGCGAAGATGTGATAAAACAGTAATAAAACAACTTAGGTTAATATAAGTGTCTATATCTAACTTATTCCCAAAGAGGATTGCACACTTTTGACATCGTCTTTTGTAAAAAGATAAATCCGTGCACCTAATTACATAAAATTATAACGGACACATTAACTGACATGTAACCAGTAAAAGTTGGCAGCTATGTAGTGTGAAGTTTAAATTTTAAACCGAATTTATTTAATGTAGTTTGGGTTACGTTCACGAAAAAGAAAGACGTTTTAGTAGCGTAAGTTCCTGGCAGTTTCACTAGTTAGACGCATTTTTCTGCCAGTTGCAATGTTACATTTACGTATGTTGGAAGGATACAGAATGTGCGTAGAAGTAGATCCTGAGGAGTATTTTGCGATATCCGTGACCGCTTCCGTGTCATTGTAGAACGGGCCTAAAAGCAGGGCCTTCGGAAGTGTTCCTGAACGGTTAAATATTTAACCTAAATGCTGTGCTACAAGGTAGTGTAACTGTACGGAAAACTAATACTCCTCGTCTGTCTTAAATTACCGCGACGACAATTACTTGGACTAAGGCCCGTTCTACTATACACGGATACATAAGAAAACTGATATTGAACAAACTGAACGTGCGGACGAATCGGGACGAATTTCATATATTCTAAAATTACGTGCATCTGTAAGTTCTCCACGTACTCTTGCGTCCCATTGGAGAGTGAACGTTATGTGCTCCGCTTCCGTGGAACATATCCGCATCCGTAATGTTGTAGAACGGGCCTAACAGTGTTTTATTATGGCGCACGACACGGCCTGAAGATACCAGGAAATTTAAGCGGATGCTAGGCGGGGAATCTTCTTACTTGCGTGTTGGGGAGAGGTTGACAGTGAATGCTACGCTGTAAAACTGGCGGCTATATATTTCAGCCGAAGAAGGGGCGTAGCCCCGTGACCGCGAAAGGGCGCCAAAAAGCAGTTTTGTCGCGTGATAAGAACCGGGCGCACAGATTAAGAATGCGGTTTAGCCAGCCCTCGTGACGCGTGACGCACATTTGAGAACCTCTCCTAGGTAATTCCATTTATCACTCAGCGTGCGGTATAGTAGACGCCAGGACATTGTTTTTTTTCTTTGCCATTACAAACTGTACAAACCGGAATGCATTGGTGGTTTGATGGCGAGAACAGAATATATACTCTGCTCTGCATCTGCCCAAAGAATCTCGGAGGATTTAGTATGACTGACGGGAATTGTGACGCAGACTAGAAGTGAAATAAAACTGATCCCTCCCCCACTTCCCCGACAAAAAAAAACTGCATAGCTCTTCTACTTTTCATTCATCTTCAGGGGCTTCTACGGTAGAAACAGGATTACCCCCACACTGCGGTATAGCCAGCCGAACCGGTTTTAAAAAGCCCGTGTATTATTTGCGTAAAGTAGTTAAAGTCAATGTATAACACGGCAGCAGGCCACATCGCCGTAAAAAAGAACATCGCAATTAAATTAAGTTTTCGCAGGTTTTAATTAACGTTGCCTTCAAAGAGATTTGCTGTTGTGGTTTCTTTTTCAGTGATATTGAATCTCTGGCGGTAAATCTTACGTTCGGCTGCTCCGCGACGGGAAGGATGCGCTGGTCAAAGGTTAGAATTTAATTCGTTGTTTGCGCTGTAACCAGTATCTCGGCAACCGGGCGTAGGTAAATAAACTTGTGAGCTTTCACCGAGTGTAATAAAGTCCTACTGTACTGATGCAGATCTAATTTGCACAGTGCAGGTCACCTGCGGAAGCACTGCAGTGCTTGCGCGTACGAGCGAAGAGACGCTAGGCGCGCGTCACCCTCTTGCTTCTGTGCCTTGCACTAAAAAAGCTCCAGTGCCCGTGTACTTTTGACGCGAAAATACTTTTTTTATTCTTATGCCGGTGTCGCCCTTATCACAGTCTTCCTTCTGTACCTTAGAATTGCAAAAAAAAACTTAATTTGGGTAGGCGTATTTTGTTTGTCAAGTTCCAGACGTATTTGATAATATTCCGAAATTCCTATGGTACCGCCCATTTCCGAGGTTGCCTTGCGACCGGAAGTGTTGATAGCGTGGCATGGAACGAAATTCGTCATTCAAGGTTCGGTTGCCTGTATAGGTTACACAAACAGCTATGTGTAACAGCTGCCAAAGGTCTTGACAAATAGTCGAGAGTCCCATCTATGACCGCACGTTACCCCACATCAAACGGGCGATAATTTCCGATGTTGATGATTCTGTTTGGGCCTATTTTATGTTAGTGGTAGTCATTATAATTTTTGATGTCGACGCTTTTGGGACATTTAATGTATATCATTATGTATTTTAGCGACATTCCCGTGTTTTCAAGTGCGCTAAGCAAGTGGCCGTAAGCTGCATTCGAATTCGGACTATACAATACAAAAATTCTAATGCGTGTCGGCGTAAGGTTAATATCGGGTGGGACTTAAAAGCATAAACTTGCATCTGAAAAGGGCACACATCCATCATTTAGAGTCCTGTCCGGGATTCGAACTCAGTCTTGGTCTGGAACAGCATTATGATTTTTGCCCTGTCAGTACACTACTTGAACGAGTGATGTCACTTGACGATAACCTTGCCTGTCGTTTCACGGGCAGTTAGGAAAGCACATTCGCATTAAACTATGGGGAGACACGACAGCAGTATTCTGACGGAAAAAGTTAGTGCGCCGGCTGCCATAACAACGTCTTCGGCGAGTATTCTGTTTCCAGTACGCAAGTGGCAATGGGCACCTTAGCAGTTAAATAATATGCAGAGAAACTGTATAGCCTAGGTAATTTACCCTTTATTACACAAGTGGATTTAAAAGAGTGAAAGGGACGACCAACCTACGTAATATAGTGTTAATACTTTTCGTAGTTTTGTAATGCAAATAACAATTGTAACGACGTGAGTATTTGAATTACTGTTTGATGACTCGCCTAAATTTTCCGTAAAGCATATTATATATGCCTCTTTGTAGTTTCTATAGTATGCCTATTTATACTAGTACCACTGCAAAATAAACACGACTGTTGACTATTCTTTTTTCTTGTATACGAGATCAACTTAGTTGTTTATACTTAGTGTTAAAACCCAGATTTACCTATATACCAAAACCAGTATTAGACGTAATTATTCGAAGCGAACAGGAAGTTTTAAAATGTTATAATTTCTAATTGTATATTAGTTTCACTAAAACAACAAATATTCCTGATGTGTAACATAGTACAATAAAAATAAATGTTTCCTTATTGTTCTAAACTATCTACGTGACTGTTTTCTCAATCTGTATTACCACGAAAACCTTGTAAAATAACTTGCATTTCAGAAACTTTGTGTAAATTGTTATTAGACGCGAAGAAAATTACACTACGTGTGCCACATTTAGGCAGATAGACTCCGCATTGTACGACGGAGACAATCAATCCTCCTAGACAAGTAATTGATCCGATTGGGGGGAGGGGAGGCGCTAGAGCCCCCCCCCCCGCATTTGATTTTAAACTCTGTAAAATGAAATTATTCTTGAAACCAAGTACTGTATTAATAACATAGTGTTAATTTATACATCTAGTATAAAAACAGGAAATTTGTAGATAGCCTTTTCAGAAAGTACTGACATTATTGAATATTGCATACGGGTAAGCACGTGGTTTAAACGTAAAGCAACAGTGCCTCACACATCCCTCTCACTTATTGGGTCTGTAGATCCTTCACCGCTCGCAAAGAACGTTGTCAGAGTCCATGCATGTGATTGGAGTGTTCTGTTATTGCCGACGTGTATTAACAGTGCTACCTACCGTCTCGCTTTCAAACTAGCCTATATAAAGTTTACAAATATGTTGATAGCTCGAAGATACGGTTTCCATGTAAAATTAGTATTATATGTTTCTAAATAATTTTATTTCTTGAAAGGTAGCTGTAAAAATTATTCGATAGACCTATGGCTCATTAGTGTGTTAAATCCCTACATGCACTTTTTTTTTTATCGGTTCTCGTTCGTAAATTCAGTCAAGAATGTTTTCTTGTCCCAGGCGTCTGTTTTCGTTACACACTGTCTTTAAATAATTCCAACAAATCATATGAAATATAACCTCATAAAAGGATATTACACACATTACATTCAAGACAAATAGGAAAACGAAACGACGCGTAACTTGGTTTAACGGTTTATTTCTGAACACAGCTCTTAACATGCAGTTCGTCCAGTCTTTCCATTAGGCAGACACTCTTATTATTCGTTGGCCGCGTATCGTAAGCGAGCGGTTCTTGTATGGTTCGAACAAAGACACGCTTAGACACCGGTGAATGATATAAGACTCCGTGAGTGCAAGCTATATTGACCAACTTTTTTAATGACGGATGTGTTGGTGTTTCCTCGCATGACATTTCGTGACCCTGACAAGCTGTATCCAAGAAATGGTTATTCCAGTAACGGCTGTTCACTGTAAACATTTCAAAATCAACCTTTGGAAAAAATCACTGCCCATGACAACATGTAACGGCTATTTACGTTAAAGTGAGCACTTTTGAAAAGCTCTTCATCTTAAATAATAGTCGATAAATATATTTTATTTTAGCTTTAGACGTTAACTTCAGTGTGGTGGAATTTACACACTGTGTTTATTACGTACATGGCAATATTTATTTAAAAAGATGGTTAAACGATAAAAAAATATTTGAAAGGAAAAACTAACTAGGGCCTCAAAAGTGCTCACTGTGAACAGCCTACAGTTTAATGTACACAATGTCAATTTATGCTCCCAGTTAAGTTGGTAACGACTAAATAAGTGTAGTTCTAAAACTTTACATTGTATTGAGAAAGTAATACGTAAGTTTATGGCTACTTAAGTCAGTGTTTCGTGTTTTATGCACACAAGAGCACGAATTTGCATATTAACACATTTATTTTCCTAAAAATTAGTGTTTCACTTGGATGACTCATGAATAATGTTAATATTTTATAAACAAGGTTACAAAATGAGAAGAAAAATAGGTCCCAAACACGGCTTTCGAAAGTACTCAATTAACCACTAAGGTTTTAACCAACCTTGATGGATTCTTCCCGACGCAATTGTTTTCACGACCGTGACGCAGTGGCGTAGTCAGAAATTTCTCAATGGTTAAGGCCCCCGCCCCACGGCCCAAGAAGGGGGCGTTATACACAATGAAGTGAAGGGAAAAGGGTTATAGTCTGGTTTCTTCACACTTTTTGAACCTTTGAAAAAACATCCCCTTGTATGACGTGATTCGTTTTCCTGGATGTGTCTTGTATCACAAGCGTTTCATATTTAACATATAAGTGCCTTATTTTTAAGTAAATTGCACTTATATTTTATTTACAAATTATTACATTTCATTTATAATTAATATTAATGTAAACAGAGAAAATGTGTGTGTTGGTAATGCCTAGTAAAAAATAGTTCTCATGCGAAATGTTATTAAGGTTCTGCTACATTGGGCTGATGGCATGCAGTGCCGATGCATTTCTTAAATGTTATTGGCTCACGTGACCTGTGACGTCAGTGCCGATGTGCAGAGCTGAGCAGTGCAGTGCTGACCAAGTTAACTAGCTTTTAACTCGGGGTTGGCAGCTGATCAGCAGCCGATCGGCAGGGTGTATGTAATTGGCTATGATTAAATACGTCCCGATGAACGAGCCAATGAAATGCAGGTTCAAGCTGCGGAGGCGCAAATAAAGGCTGGAAACGAGTATTTGTTAATATGTTTTAATATTGTAAAACTATAAGTAATAAAAATGGTGTATGGCTTACTTAAATGGCAAAAACATCATTCATAGATCTAATGTGCGTAGAAAAAAAACGAGCGAACGTAAATAGCGATTGCCCTGCCACCTATAGCACGACAATGGAACTACGCTCGTCAGCAGAGGATCAGCATTCATTGTAGCATGTAGGGAGCAACGATCGGCACTACAGTCGGCATCAGCAGTTAGCATCAGCCCATTGTACCATAAGCTTTACTCTGAGTGCGCACGAATGAGGTGCTTTGTCCCTCTCGTGTAATTTTGTTGACTTGGTTAAGCTTTGTTTGCATTCGGCGGNGGGGGGGGGGGGATATCCTGGAAACTGAACTTTAGCAGGGTTTCAGAAAAGTTAGAAGTAACCTTGAAGGGTTCACACCAGTATCAGCAGTGCCTACACGTGTGATAATTAGGACACGTTCTAGGAGAAAATTACCTCCCGGTATAATAAGACGAATTATAGTAAACGTCAGTTGCATATATTTATCATAATTATAGTTTTATGTATAACATAATACTAGTTGTTGACAACCTAATGGGCGAAAAAAGGGGGGTGCTACAACCCCCCTTATTTCTCCCTCCCTCCCTCTCTCTCACCCCTCCCTCCCCCCTNCCTCCTGCCTACAGCCCTGCTGTGATGACGTATATCCTGGGCTTTGCCTAGGCTGTGCACATCTTATCGACCTCGGCAAGTAAGATATTAACGCGTCCCATTCCTCATGCTCTGGCGAAAAGCTTCGACTTTTTTTTGCACGCATGGCGTGCAATTGAAACACTGCCAGTGTGTTGGAGTGAACTCGTGACTCCTATCTCAGCCGGTTGTCTCGACCGCCGATCTTGGGTCCGCGGCCAGATATTCATTTAATCACGTTGTTTGTGCAGTGCGCGGACTTTAATTTTAGAACGAGACCAGCGCTGTTTCATGTGCCTGGCCTTCGCAGCCGGCGTTGCAGTTTACGAGGAAATAGGAGAGACGTAAAGTCCCATTTCGCGGAAACGTCTATTAAAACCTAATGCATTTTAAAATTATTCCTAGCGCCCCGAGGGCCTGCCAGAAGCTAGTTTCATTTAAGATGTTTAATATAATTTCTTAATCAAGCTTAATTTTTTATGTGTAAAACACCTTGTTATGCAGATTGCATTTCAGGTATAACAACCTTTAGTAGGCCTACACATGTTTCACCTAAAAAGTGTCAAGCTACGCGCAATAGAAATGCTGTGAGGTAGAATGGTAACAGCGTGTAAACGACTTCNTTTCACCTAAAAAGTGTCAAGCTACGCGCAATAGAAATGCTGTGAGGTAGAATGGTAACAGCGTGTAAACGACTTAAGTAAACATTCCATTCCTATGAATTGCACTCAAGTTTCTGCTTCGCTTAGTAAAATTTGCACTAGCTCCGCCTGGTGTAAGAATGACAAAGCACTTAGTGGTAACCAATAATCCCTCATGGCGTGAAGTGTTGAGTGTTTTTAGAGAATGNGTGTAAGAATGACAAAGCACTTAGTGGTAACCAATAATCCCTCATGGCGTGAAGTGTTGAGTGTTTTTAGAGAATGTTTTATATGTTGAAACTCTTAGCGTATTT
The DNA here is from genome assembly GCA_002778355.1 of Clitarchus hookeri. Classification (NCBI taxonomy): domain Eukaryota; kingdom Metazoa; phylum Arthropoda; class Insecta; order Phasmatodea; family Phasmatidae; genus Clitarchus; species Clitarchus hookeri. The sequence continues at coordinate 631,991 of NQII01000811.1, forward strand.
TTAATGTTGCAGTTGGTCATAAATTAATAGTAAATTTACTTATTATTTTTGAAGAGCAATGATTACAGTGCAATTGAAATATATTCATAATTTAACTGGAATTTTTTCAATACCAATGTTGATTGCGAAGTAGAAATTAAACCTAATTTGACAAGTGGAAGTGACAAGACATTTTAGTGTGGTTTCATGTCTACAGCCTATTCGCTAACCGTAACTTTCCCCAGATATGTGCATACTACAGAAAATACTTGACACTGTCTTGGACAGAACCAGCCACCCAAGTAAAAGTTGTAAGTAACCGTTAATGAACTATAGTTAATTTCTGTGCATAAAAAATTCTTCTGTTTGNGCCACCCAAGTAAAAGTTGTAAGTAACCGTTAATGAACTATAGTTAATTTCTGTGCATAAAAAATTCTTCTGTTTGCTAGGACGACTGTTATTTCACGTTGAAGCGTATACGCAACACGATGTAGGGCCTAAATGGTTGCCGATACGTCAGATGTTTAGGTTGATTGGAGGCANGTTGAAGCGTATACGCAACACGATGTAGGGCCTAAATGGTTGCCGATACGTCAGATGTTTAGGTTGATTGGAGGCACAGTTTAGGAAATATAACTGCTGCGATGTGGATGTGTGCATTTCCTGGTATTAAACCTACGACCACTAAAAAGTGGCTTGTTTAATTCACGTTATGCTGGCGTCTGGAGTTTTTGGGCTCATGGTGTTTACCAGAAACCAAAGGGTTGTGTTGCTAACCTCATTACTGACTTAGGCGTGTATGTAAGTCTTACTTTCCCTTTCGTGTCCACATATAACGGGGGTCTGACTATTGGGCAGGCAAGTCAGGAGGAGGCAGATTGCAAAGAAATGCACGGATAGAAGTGTGGAATGGTATCGAACCTGCGTCTTTCAGTATGCATATCGGCCACGTTAACCTCACAACAAAAGATTGGGTCCGGCCGCCTTAAATTCATAGGGAGCACCTTGATACACTCTCATACCTCACGNTAACCTCACAACAAAAGATTGGGTCCGGCCGCCTTAAATTCATAGGGAGCACCTTGATACACTCTCATACCTCACGAGTGTAATCTACCGTTGTGTAGACTATAGACTAAAGATGGAGATAGACCGACCTCGCTGGCAGCGCATAACCAATCTGTGTCCCAACAATGAACTACTTTTCTGCCAACACGTCTAGCAAAAACGACATGGTTTGGATTTTAGGTTAGAAAACTGATCTGTAAACGAAAGCTTTGAGATGCATGTATACTTCCTCTAACCAATTTATAATGCAGTTAGATTAAATTTAAAACTGGTAAAATAATTATATTAATATAGAAGTGCTGGTCTTTTGAAAATTAAGATGTAAACAAACTCGTTCATTACTGTTGGTCATGTGACTTTGAGAGTTTTGTTCCTTTGGGGTAGGTCAATGTTTGGTACATGGGCAGAAGACGAATAAGCGGTCTACACCATCTTTAGTGTGTGGCGTGGACCAAACAAGGCGTTCCAAAATATGTATATGCCGTGCCTAAGGCGCTATTCTCATTCTCTTTTCCGCTTATCGGGAGTCTAGTTACGTGAGCATCGCTAGTCTGGCGTAACGGAGTTTACGATATCCTTATAGGCAGATGACCACTACACTTGGTGCCATGGCAACTTTACATCCAGCTTAAAGTTTCAACGATGTAAGTAGATGAAAACAGTTCCTCCGAGCACAAATGTGGTGTGTGGGGAGCCAGGGTGCCGGCCGCCATCTTGGCCGTCACGGCCGCGATCTTGGCCGTCACCGCCGCCAGCTTGGATGACGTCACCTTCCCTATGTTGTCACTATCTATTAATTTCTAGAATTTTCCACTTCATGCTCTGTTATTCTACCTTTCATGATCTATCATTCCTTCTTGCCCCCCTCTCTCTCGCTTCTCTCTTTCCTGCCCCTTTCCCGCCCGCCCCTCTCGATCTCACTCCAGCCCCTCTCTCACTCCACCCCATCGTCTGCTGTAGGCAGCCATCTTTAATTACTGCGCCCATCACCAGAGTGCACTACCTTATTACTCATCTTCGTTCGACCCCGCCATCTTGTTTCGTCTGCTGCTTACCTCCGTTAAACTGCCACCTGCTAGGAGCGCTGGTGTCAGTTATTTCAGTTCCATCGACGACCGCTAGGAGTGCTGCAACTATTATTCAATTTCCAGAGCTCAAAAAGTGCTGAGAAGGAGTGTGGGATGGAACCGTCGGACCTTGGGTCGTCGTGCAGATGTCGTCTTGGATATCGGAGCAGTGTGCATGTTTATTTATCGGTAATGAATGATTTTGGAATCAAACTGTCATGACTAGAATAGTAGCCAAGCCACCGCACCAACAAGCTATTTCCTTTGAACGTCAGAACTTCCTCGATGAAATACATGCATGGATACTTCGTAACTTTAATTTTTTCACTGTAGAAACCTGTGAGAATTCTGCCTTCCATGTCCTAGAGATAGTAGGTCCTTGGTTCGTAGTGANAATTTTTTCACTGTAGAAACCTGTGAGAATTCTGCCTTCCATGTCCTAGAGATAGTAGGTCCTTGGTTCGTAGTGGCGAATCTTGACAGTCTTGTATTTTTCCGTGCTCCAGTTTGGAATGCATGATTTTGCAAATTTCTTCTCCACTCGTGATATTCTGACATAATCGCCTACCTTCGCCTTATACTTGTGGGTGTCCAATTTCTTCTCGTTCTTNTCTCCACTCGTGATATTCTGACATAATCGCCTACCTTCGCCTTATACTTGTGGGTGTCCAATTTCTTCTCGTTCTTGAATACAGTTTGCAACAATGAGTTGTCCTTGACGTTCACAGGTCTCATTCGTATAGTTCGATGCGCTTTACAGTTGTAATTTACGGTTTTGATTATCTGCTAGTATTCATGTACAGAGCGAAGTGGGAACACAGTTAACTCATATTCCGAAGGACCTGTGTTTAGTTCCTTCTCCAGCCTGAAGACTATGGGCTGCTTCTTTCCGCGATCATGATTGTCCATTTGTTCCGTCTCTAATGACCTCGCCATAACCAGGGAGAAAAAAGTATCAAAGTTGATCGAAGCCCTTTTATAATCAGAAGATCTGGTCGTCTTTAACGTTTCGACGTAACCGTGNAAAAAGTATCAAAGTTGATCGAAGCCCTTTTATAATCAGAAGATCTGGTCGTCTTTAACGTTTCGACGTAACCGTGTGACATAATATTCTCACAAAGTTTCCATAATGTAAGCTGTTATTAGGTGCCAGATCAAAAGTTATTCTTAGATTATTNGACATAATATTCTCACAAAGTTTCCATAATGTAAGCTGTTATTAGGTGCCAGATCAAAAGTTATTCTTAGATTATTTAAAATGAAAAATGCATGTCTTAAAATGGTTAGTTCCATCAATTGCACAAAACTTTTCGGCGCGTTTACACGCGCCGAAAATGCGCGTGTAAATGCGCCAAACTTGGCGGTCATGGGTATAAAAATCGTGCGTGGCTGTTACAAATACGAGAGAGCCTTAGCTAAATAATAGGGGGTATACCTAATCGCTGCCTCCCTCTTGCCTTAACGTACTGCGAACAGAGTTGAGATGTGCATTTTTAACGGGCACAGGAAGTGTCTTTCGTCAGTCCCCAGGTTCTCTGAAAGGGCGTTATCTCTTTCCATGCGTTGTGCATACAGGTGTTATCAGCGAAATGCCTTGCAGCTGTGCGCGTGGCGAGAGTATTGATCTGTTGGGTCGATCGACCTTGCTTACATGCTGGGACAGTGCTAAGCTATGCAATGCAGGCAAAAGAAAGTGGTTTGCTTTCTTTACAATCTCTTATCGTGCCTGGGCCGGCATCTTCTCAAACTAGTACATTGTATAGACCAAACTCGTCACGAAATTGCAATTTAAGAAAACATACGGTAGCTGGTGGGGATATAAAACCGTTCTGTCAAAATTTAGACGTCACCAGTGTTTCGTACCTTCTGAGTTTCTGTGGCCCCTTCACATAAGCTTGTAAGAATTTCAAATAACTGATATTTGAATAGTTTTATTTATTTTTTATGTGATAAGTATAAGTAGTAAATTTTTTGTGAATTTATGGTCTAAAGAATTTTTGGTACCGACTTGTAAAATGCCAACTTTAGTAGAAGGCAGTATCAACTCTGCGCACACACTGAAATATGATAAAAGATTATCAGCAGGGTCAAAAATATCATAGTGTATGTATTAATTTATTTCGCTACAGAGGTTGCGATGGTCCCTTCGATGGTGGATGTGTGTAAATGTCTCGCTCAGGATGACACAAACTGCTCGCGATTATAGGCGTGTGATAAGTCTGTCACGCTTCGGGTAGCTGACTCTTAAATTGGTTCGCAGGGGTCCCGTGAATAAAAATGACCACTTTCAGCTCGACCCGTCCGTCTGCGAAATCGCACGACCCTCGTCTGGAAAATACGTATTTGCCGTCGTAAGAATATTGTCCAGCTTCTTTTCACCGGCCGCGGTTCGCGATAAATTCTGCGCTCTTCGGGGAAATGCGCACTCGCCGTCCACCGCATCGATGCGAAGATATTCTTATTAACACCTGACGTATAGTCCATTCGCGGTTACTTCCAACTTCTCTGAAGCCCTGCTAAAGTTCTTCATCCAAGATATTCCTCCGCCTCGCGCGAACAAAGCCTAACCGATTCTAGAAAGTTACACCAAAGGCACAACGCACCGCATTCGTCTGCACTTAGTGTAATAATACTTTGCATAGTAACTCTTTTCTACGAGGCATTACCAACACACCTATTTTCTCAATCTTTTAGTTCTTACTAATTATAAATTTCATATTATAATGTATATATGTATATAAAAGTTCAATTTAACCTAAAATTGGATGCTTTTAGCTAACAAAAGTATAAAACGCTTGTGATACGTGGCATATTTACGAAACAACCAAATACGTCATACTTGGGTGAATTTTCAAAGGTTTGATTCATAAAGTGTGACTGAATCGCGAATAGACTATAGACAGACGCAAGTGCTACTGCGCTTTTGGAAGTCCTAAAACTGCAGTCCACAGTTTCTCTAGTGCAAGTGACCATCTCGCGGCGAAATACATTTCTCGCGGTGAAGGAAGTCGCTGGAAAGTCACCTCACTGCTCTGTTTGCAGCTACACATAGCTCCCTGGCCAATCACAGCACACGGCTTCCCACGCCTCGAGGATGTTGGGTTCGTCCATATTGAGTAATCTTTTATTGAATCAAAAGTACTCTATAAATTGCTTTTAACTTGGATACTTTACTTCCGTACACTTAGACACGTTTATTTTAGTTAATTTTTACTAATAATTATATAAATAATTTGTTTATAGCCACTCCCTTTAAGGCAGATGGCTAGAGGTGCAAGATAAAGCAGTTGAGGGGATGAGGAAAGTCCCTTCCCGGGCCGCCTGGATAGTGTGTCGTTTTTTGGCCCGAAGTAGCGTGCCGTCGTTGACATAACTACCTTATGCTAGTTACTTTACAAAATATCAAAAGAAGAACTTTAAGTTACAACATTTAAGTCTAAATGCTGTTAAAATTTATATAAAAATGGCATCAAGCAAAGCATAGCCAGTAGGTATGATTTTTACGGATGGAGTCTCTTGCAGGCATTTATCCTATGAAATATATGCCGTTAATTAGGCCATCACAAGGCTTCAAAAATTTGTTTCTCGGTAAGGAAGAAGTTAACAGTTTTATAATTTCTAACACTTCATTAACGGTTAATTTAACGCATGCTTAATAGTCAGTCATACAATGTTTGTCCGACACTTTTAGGCCAGATTTGCGTATAATAAATACTTGATACAATAGTGATAGTCAAGCCAGGCATTTCCGGACACTTAGTGATCCTCCCCCACCTCCCAATTACGCCAGATGGCGTGAAGCGGAGCGGATTGTCATACTCGCTGTAAGAGCGAGAACAGCGGAGGGCGTGACAGCCGCAGACTGTATTTGCTGTAGGAAACGGGATCTTCCGAAGAAAACTCTCGTCATGGTAGTGCACTCTACAGTACCTGCGTGAAAACTGACGTCCGAGGAATACTCTACAAGCAGAAGAAAAGGGATCGAACCAGGGACCATAGAAGTGGAAGTCCATTGATTATTGGGGCCTCCCAGAGGATTTTAGGGTCCTATCTGACGTATTTCGAACATTACTTACATCTCGCTTAAATATTCCAGATCACAAATCCCAGGTATATACAGATTCTTTCACCGTCTCTGTCGCACGAGCGTGGAATAATTTACCCGTAGAGGTTAAGGAACTCAACACTAACAACTTTTAAGAGATGCTGTCAAGTACAGTAAGAATATGCGCCGATGATTCCGCGCACACGCATGCGCACGCATCATTATTCCGTAGTATTTTTAATTTGTTTACTTTTTTTTTTCCTTATTAAATTTTTGTATGCCCTAGCTACATCTGTTGATTTATACATTCACTTCAATCAATGTGTAATTTATTGCTGTCGATTAGCCAATTTATTTCAAGGAGTTGCTGCATTCGATTTTCATTAATCTATAAGTGTTTATTATAGAAATGTTTATTTATTTTAGTAAGTTGAGATTCAATCTCTTGTTTTCCTCTCGGGTACTTTGTATGCTCTGCATATTTATAATCGGTAATGCGGATTATGATACATATTATTGTGCTATTGTAATTATTTCTTTTAACATTATTCCCTTGTGTATAGTTCTGCTCAAGATATGTATATTATATAATTAGAAACCACAGATCATTTTCAGAGTTTAATCAATTCGGGCTACCATATTTCTGTTTCGCCTATTGTTAATTTAAGTATGGTTTTTCTTACTTTGAATGTTTACGTATGCGTATATTATATTATATTTGGTTAAGTGTAAAAAAAAAAAGGCATTGAAGACTCAATCAACTTCGCCAGTATAAATAAAGTTCAAAATAAATATTAAATTATGCTAAGTTACTGGCAGAAAACTTGTAGCTTGAATACATGTTTACCGTTTTGCTGCGAAACTGTAGTAAATATTGATATTTTTAACTTTNACTTCGCCAGTATAAATAAAGTTCAAAATAAATATTAAATTATGCTAAGTTACTGGCAGAAAACTTGTAGCTTGAAAACATGTTTACCGTTTTGCTGCGAAACTGTAGTAAATATTGATATTTTTAACTTTCTAAAGCTCTGCTGCATAATTGTGTTCTTAATTATGAACACTATTTTATGATTGGGATTTTCGTCGTCATATGACAATAACTCAAAATTATTAGGAGGAAAATCTTGCTTGGAGGAGCCCATTAGGATCGAAGGCATGGGGCAGATTCCTCGATTTTACCTGGTATCTGTGTTTCAATTTAAATGTAATTCTTTATGGGGATTGTGCGATTCAATGAAAAGTTTTTTGGTTCTACCAGGCACAGAAATCTTAGAATAAAATTTAAAAAAAAAAACGTGTTATAAACAAAAATTTTGTATGGAAAATGGCTACTTGTTTGATTAGTCAATTTTTTTTTCTCATAATTAATTCAACTTATTTTTGTGAGATATTTGAAGAAAGCGGCATTATCACGTTTGTTTCTTGTCGGTTCTGTGTAGCGTAGCAATAAATTATTTTATTTAAAATAAATGTGTTATGATAGTCATGAATGACACAATCGCTTCTCGTGACAGCATCCTCAGTCTTTTTTTTTTTTTAACTAACTACTCTAAAACTAAGTGTTATATGGGCCCGCGGTAGGAACGGGAGTTAAGTGAGTCTCAGGGCTAAGCCCCATACGCCTACAAGGAAAGGATTTCATGCAAGGAGACATGCATCACGGCAAAGAGGGATTGGGCTGCCATGGCCTGCTTTTGGCCATGACAACCTCCCTAAGTGTGCTTATAGCTAAACTATATTTAGAAGAGAAAGGGAAAAACCGGCATAGTCACCGTAAAAACCATTTCGACAGGAAAGAATTAAAAATTGTTTCGTGCATTATTGTATTTAACAGAAAATGCTACAGGAGACAGAGGATAGGAATCATGCTCNAGAATTAAAAATTGTTTCGTGCATTATTGTATTTAACAGAAAATGCTACAGGAGACAGAGGATAGGAATCATGCTATTTATTATGATTGGAAAAAGTACTAGTAGAGAGGGGGCGTGTGAACTTTCTTTCATTTGGTGCTGGGTTTAACGAGAGTGATACTTGCGCATCACTCTGGTGGGGGAGAGCGCAATTGGGCAGGTCCCCCCCCCCGAATCCGAATCCCCAGTGGATCCTGAACCTTAAACATAAAATAGAATTAGCTGTCAGTGAGTGCCAGCAGCTGGCACAGACAGGCTTTTTCATAATTCTCGCGAGATGGTAATTACCTGAAAGAAGAGGTTAATCTTAATCTAAATAACCTAAGCTAAACTAAAATTAAGTCCACGAGGACTGTTCAAGTACTGTGAGTCAAGACTCGTAGTACCTTGAGATATTTAAGATAATAAAATATATTAGCTAATATAAAATATTATTTATAAGCAGCCTGTAGCCATCGGTAGGATAAATCCCGTATGCTGACTGAAGGTCAGACACACAGACATACAGTGCTGCTGGTAAGAATTTAATAGGTAAATATATTGAGTCCAGAAGGGATTAATTATCGGGTAAATCTAATACTATAATTTAACCATCACTGGGATGATTCTAATTTAGTTAATATATTCTATAGTGGCTGTAGTCATCGTTAGGATTACTCCCGTATGCCCGACTGAAGGTCAGACACACAAACATACAGCCACTATTAATTAATTTAGCGATTAAATATGATCTTATTCTATGAACTTTAAATAATTAAACTAACAAATTTATATGCCCTAAAGCTGCGCAGGGGCTAACATGATAGGCCTGGCTGTGTGTTACACACAGGGCTAAGGGGGCCTGTGCGCCAATACTCAGTCAAGGACCACGAACACACGCAATATGAACTTTCGTGGTCGGTTTTTGCAGTAAATTAACTAAATATTAAGTTTTCTTATCAAACAGGCTACTCCCTTTCAGTATTTATTTTATACCTATAAGCTGTGTGCTTTATAAGATCCAAGGGTCACTGAAAAGCAAACTAAACACACGTGGAAAGCGTCAAGGAGCAAGTACGTGAAAACATCTTTATCACCATTCCGGCCGCGTGCTAAACGCGATGGTGCTGCTCGTAGCATTGCTTTGCACCTCCCGCAACACCTAACTAACTGTGGACCCATCGCACAAAAATAGTTACAGAATAGCTGCAGATCCTCCAGACTGGTCCGTGACGTGCATTGTAACGCGAGACGGGCGCCATCTGGTCACGATCATAACGTATCAGCGCTAAGTGCTCTTGATTGCCCCGGCTACGCTGAATGAAGCGTAGTACTCCGCAGAAGTGATGGGCGTACAGCTGGCTGAATCAGAACACACGCTAAGTCCCGTCTTCAGAAGCGAATTTCCCTCCCTCCATGAAAATACTCCAGTCAGCTGCGAGCGAAGCGAGTTCAAGGAAACGCTATACTACCTGCGCTTCAAGGAATATGAAGTCCCTGAAATATATTGTCATAATGTGTGTGTATAATCTATCCACTATTACTTCCAACTTTTCTGAAGCCATGCTAAAGTTCAAAGTTCTACTTCCAGGATGTTCTTCCGCCTCATACAAACAAAGCTTTGAGGGCTGATTCACCGCATTCGTGCGCACTCAGTGTAATAATATTTTGCATTAGAACTATTTCCTACTCGCCATTACGAACACACCTATTTTCTCTGTCTTTATTAATATTAGTTAGAAATTAAATATTATTTGTAAACAAGATATTGGTAAAAGTTCAATTCAACCAAAAATAAGGCAATTTAATGTTAACAGAAGTATAAGATGCTCGTGATACATGACATATTTGGGAAACAACCCAACACAACAAACAGCAGCTCCCTCGCGTGTGTGACAGGAAAGGTCCGTGTTACGCCAAGCTGTCAGTCAGTGAAGAACCGTCAAACGAAGTCAGAGCAGGTGCCAGTATTCCTAGTCAACGTCGAAGGCCGCCATAACAGCATGAGTTCGAACGGGGCAGAATGGTCGGTCTCCGATTTGTCATCATACCGTGACAATTCGGCTCGTACAGGTCATGCTGCTAAGAAAGTGATGCGCGTGTGGCACCAGTGGATAGAAGAGGGCCGTACACAGAGATGAGTGGGTACTGAACCACGGAATATGACCACAGCACGGGATGACCGCCATCTTGTCCACATGGCCGTAACGGACCTTACAGCCTCGTTCAGTGTTGGCTCGTCACTGGAGCATTGCAACGGGTGTGGATCTGTCTGCGCCGACGGTTCGACGACGTATGCTGCGGGCTGGACTGGTGACACACATGCCATTGTGCCATTGTGCCATTGCGTCGGCTTCCATTGTCCAGAAACCACAAACGCCTCAGACTGCAATGGGCACATGAACGCCGTCGCTGGCGTGCTGAGTGGCAAAATGTAGTGTTTTCGGACGAGTCCCGCTTCAACCTGTCCTACAGTGATGGCCGCATACGCGTTAGACGCTACCGTGGTGACCGCAATCTGGCACCCTGCATTGTGGAGCGGAATAGCGGACAAACACCAAGTGTGATTGTTTGGAGCGCCATTGGATGCAACATGCGAGATCGACTACCGCGTATTGAGGGCAATCTGAACAGCAACCGCTACATCAGGGAAGTTTTAGAGCCCGAGGTACTGTGCCCCTCTTTCAGGCAACTCCACGTGCCATATTTCAGCAGGAAAATGTCCGGTCACATTTGGCGATGAATGTGCAAGTCTTCTTCAATGATCGACGGGTACCACTGCTTCCCTGGCCTGCACGTTCACCTGTCATGTCTCCCATCGAACATGTCTGGAATATGGTTGGTCGGCGACTTGTTCGTCGCGAACCTCCAGCAACCACTGTTGATTCTTTGTGGACTCGCATACAAGCTGCGTGAAGGGAGATTCCCCAGGAATATACCCAGGTCCTCTTTGATACCATGCCACGACGTTTAGGGGCTCTGATTGCAACACGTTGGGGATTAACACCATACTGAATTATCAAGGACAGAGATCGTGTACAGTTCTATAATCCTAATAAATTGTGTATTGTCATGTACCTAATCTGTGGTATGCAGATCATTTCAATCACATGTATCCTTCTTGGTGTTGCATTTTTCACAAATGTCGGTGTAATTTTTTTTTGTCATTTTGTCTTGCATTATTTAATGTTTTCTAAGTCCCCACTTTCTGCCAGGAGGATAATCTATGGACGGCTTACAAACAAAATTTACTTATGCAAACTTACATTTAAGTCCGCCTTCCATTACTGCTGCATAGCACTGGAATCACTGATGGTTCATCAGTATTCGTAAGCGGCAAGTTACTTATGAGTAATCAGGAAAAATGTGAGTTAATCGTTTCGGCATTGATATTAATTAAAATGATGATAATAAATGACTTGGATATTAATTTTACCGAGTTTATTTAAATACTCAATTTAAGAAATTATTTTTATATTGATCACTTACAAATGCAAGGATGAATATTTTTATAACTGTATAAATTCAATTTTAAGGTAATTCTTGCATCGGTAATTTTTCGCGGTACTTCAAGGATCATTTTATATTTAAAACGTTCATCATCTGAATATGTGTAAACATTTTTAGAGAAAAGATTTCTTGAATAGGCCGCCAGTTGTGCACACAAAATGTTATCGTATCTGCACCAAAACTTGGCGAATAGTGCATGCATAGTCGTAGTTTTGTTGCAAAATTCCGTGATTATAATTTCGTCGTATGTTAGCTTCAATATTAGNAATTAATTAAAATGATAATAATAAATGACTTGGATATTAATTTTACCGAGTTTATTTAAATACTCAATTTAAGAAATTATTTTTATATTGATCACTTACAAATGCAAGGATGAATATTTTTATAACTGTATAAATTCAATAGTGCATGCATAGTCGTAGTTTTGTTGCAAAATTCCGTGATTATAATTTCGTCGTATGTTAGCTTCAATATTAGTCGCGATGATTGTGTAGAGAGCCGGGATATGTACCGGGCTTGGGATAACGAAACGTCAAATGTTAAACAAATGTTTGCTCTTTTCATTAGCTTCGCCCGTGCTGCCGCAGCCATTTACACTAGATGGCTTTGTAACTGGTGTTTGCCTGCTGAAGTGCCCATAGGATGTTGGAATGACCCGGGTACCTTAGGAAGATTATTTTATACTCCTGGTACAAGACTAATTATAAAAAAAAATGGGCGCGTGTACTTACGTACGCGCGTTAGAAGTTATTCTTCTTTGGCATGACTAAAATAAAATTTTATTACTTATGCAAATAATTTATGTAAGTAGGAAAAACGGTTAAATGACCGAAGAAAGACATTAAATACAATCAATAAAAGTTTGATTAAAGAACATACTTAAATTACCCTCAACGCGCCAAAAGGAGTATAACTTAAATTTAAAAAAAACACTGCATGGATNCCTCTGCATGTATGTGAACTTGTAGCGAGTTAGAGCACTGGTTTCCAAAACAAACCATTTAACGAAGACACGTTCTGTTTTCACGCGCCATAAGAATAGAATTCTCACATGTTTTTGTTAAATGTTATTTCAGAGCCCTGCAACTTATTCAGAACATAATCTTCATAATTTTGTACCTGAAAATGTTATTGAACATTTGCGAAACTTGTATTAAGAAACTGCATTCAACTTTGCTGCGGACTTTACACCAATTAAATCATGTGGAAAATAGCTTGAAGGCGTGTGACTGTAGCTTAAATCATGTCAGTACAGAAATTAAATCTATTATAAGCTGTTCACGGTGAAGTGAGCACTTTTGAAATCAACTTTTCAAAAATAATTACTGCCTGTTACTGTGTGTATTTTAAGTAAAATATTGACTGGTAAGCTGTCTGTTAGCAACGAGGCAGAAAAAAAAGTTTCGTGTGTTAGCGTCGTATTAGAAGTGTCGTGTTGAAATTTGTGGACAGTAAATCTATTTAATTTAGTTACTTTTCGTTTTAATCGTACAAGCGCAAAAATTCGCATATTAGTAACATATTTAAATTTCTGACAATTTCACTAACAAATAATAAATTGATGCTGGTCATGGTATTGTTCATTTTGCATATAGTGTAAGGATACAAATTGAGGAGGAAAGAAGATCCTAATCAGGGCTTTCAAAAGTGCTTGTTAGATATATTTTATCATCTAGCAGTCTGTCAGGATACAGCATTATTTTTCATATTGTATAGAGTGTATTCATTATAGGATTATGTCGTGTATCGAACAACTGGTAAAAGTAAAGCGAGCGGCTGGCCATTTCCGGCGCATGTGTGGTCCAGGCAGCGAGGAAGACTCTCTCTCCTCCGCCCTTCTCTTGTTCCCGACCATCTGCCGTGGAGGGAGGATTTCGTTTTACAAATGAGCACTAAGGAAATGTAACAGGATTACCTAATTTATTATATAAGTGTAATCAGTATTTTAATGTAATCTGGATCATGTTTATTGTAAGTGCTATTGAACAATAAATGGATATTGAATATCGGCAGGCCCTCTCCCTTGGAGAGGGAGAGGCGATATGCCCGTGGAAAGCGGGAGTCAGATGTTTTTTGTGCAAAAGCCACGGTACACTGTGGCACAGACCTCTCCGGTGAGCGAGAGTTACTGTAGCCACGGCCAGTGTTACGCGTTTAGTAAATTAAATATTCGTTGCGACGATACGGTGTAAGGCGGCGTTGTACATTACCAAGAAGCGAGTGTTTATCGCCGACCACTGCAATAAACTCCTTATGTAGTTAGTTATTGACTGTTAGAGCTAGGCGAGGCGTAACACGTCTAGACAGTAGACATTACAATAATGAGTAGGCAATATCACTGATACCAGGGTGTGAGCTGAGTGTCACGACCAGAAAGGACATCGCAACCCCTAAATCAAACGAGGGAAATGAGAAATTTGCTAAATCCATTTACATTTCCTTCCCGTTTCTCATCACGCCGATGTTTCACGATTGTAGTATTCGCTTTCTGTAGAGCCAACATTTGCGAGCTGCTGGAACCCTCGATCGCTAGTTCACGATTTTTAGGTGTTAGTTCATTATTGTTAGGATACAGCGGTCTCAATGGTTTTGAAGTATATGTACGCTTTCTAAAGCCACCAGTGTGGTCAGAGAGGTATGAAGACAGTGCCTCTTTTGATGAGACTACGTCTTAATCAGGCCGACATATGGGGTAGCAGGATGGAAACGGCTATGTAATGTTTGCAGGGTAATCGATTGTGATACTAGCGCGGATGGGGGCCCGCAGCAACTGGCGGCAATTTTGGGCGTGGCCGAAAATTCCCAGGCATTGTATCTCGCGATTCCGATGTGCTAGCGTGCTGATTTTGGTGCCGAAGGAAATATCTCGTCTATATTTGTCTGTCATAAAAGTAAAGTATCAATATAGTTACCTTTATCTCATTCCCATATCCCAAATAAAATATTACCCGACAATGCAGACGTATTTTCATAAAACCCACGGCCGTGTCCACCCTGTAAAAAAATTTGTGTATTATTTACTGAGAAATTATAAGTAATTTTACAAATGCTTGTAACAGTACAGAGATTTCTCTTGTAAAACAACTAGTTTGTAAAACTAAAAGGGCCATGTTTGTAACAGACCTCAACAAATGTTTGTACTATACTGACCCGTATCTATGAGCTTCAGCAAAATTGCTGACACTCGACAACTTAAAACCGTATATAGCTATTTCTGTAGAAACTATGGATGATGTGTAATTGCATGCAAAAAGAAATGTACTGCGAGTTTCAATTACGTGAAACGCTAAAAACAACTCAAATAATCATAATAAAACGTGACCGTATTGCTCATTAACTGTTAATGTTTCCTAGATGGTGGACGCGGAAAGCAAGAGAGGAACGGGTGAAAATAAAGGAGATCGGGAGGAATGAGAAAATCCCCCGAGGGATATAACGGACGGGAGGCAGGAATGCAAGAGGGGGAGAAAAACGAATCTGAGTGCAAGAACGGCAAAAAAACTAATCGGAATGAAAGAGTGTGAAGTGTCGAGGTGGAATGATAGAGCAGGAGGGAAAAAAGTTAAATTTCGAAGAGAAATCATAGATGGCCGTTGCTGGCGAGGAATTACAGAGCAGGAGGTTGCTGCGTGACGTCATCTAATATAACCGCTGGCTGGTCCGCATCCAGCATCCAGGTGGCGCTGAAACCCCTATTTTGAACTACTTACGACACTTCAAGTAGCGACTTAAAAAAATGTATATATGATATATTTTTCCCCAAATATGTATTTAAAGAATTAAAAAAAGTTTCATATTAGTGTGGTGACAGGTTAGACTTTAACTCCTAAAGCTTGAGCTTCTTTTAAAGCTCGACCATTAGTTTGACTGGACCTGAAACANTGACAGGTTAGACTTTAACTCCTAAAGCTTGAGCTTCTTTTAAAGCTCGACCATTAGTTTGACTGGACCTGAAACACGCTTAATGGTGTTATAAAAACCGTAAAAGGAAGAACAGATTACTTGTAATCCAGTCGAAGAGTAAAACTACTTTACACAAAACCAGTAGCCAATGGACATTCACTTTGGTATCCATATAAATCTTGCTGAATTATCACAAACTGTTGGATGAGGTTGTCCGCTTTTTTATAGGTCTACTCTACCCCCTCTTCAACCATACGCCGGTTTCTTTCCGTTGGTATGCATATGGTAACGGACCCAATTCTGACGTTGTTTACAAATTGGTTTCCTGGAAAAACAATGCCGGTATTGTGAGCGCCGCCTAAAGTTTTTGTTGGGAAAAGAAAAGTCGGAAAAGAGAACACTCACACTGTCGACTCACCCACTCAGTCAGAGATATAATCTGTGTCTACTCGCCCACGCCGTCAGAGATATAATCTGGCCNCACTGTCGACTCACCCACTCAGTCAGAGATATAATCTGTGTCTACTCGCCCACGCCGTCAGAGATATAATCTGGCCACACTTTGGTGTGCGTGACGAAGCGTACGGCTCGCCGACCACTTCCCGAGAAGTTGTGCCTCCGCATTGACGTCAACGGATAATCGTCCCGTAAGGCCAAACATGACTCCAGTTAGCCGCTAAACTGCTCATTCGTCTCGAGAAATGTCGGCGGTGCGCATGTCTTCATNCACTGTTGACTCATCCACTCAGTCAGAGATATAATCTGTGTCTACTCGCCCACGCCGTCAGAGATATAATCTGGCGACACGTTGGTGTGCGTGACGAAGCGTACGGCTCGCCGACCACTTCCCGAGAAGTTGTGCCTCCGCATTGACGTCAACGGATAATCGTCCCGGCAGGCCAAACATGACTCCAGTTAGCCGCTAAACTGCTCATTCGTCTCGAGAAATGTCGGCGGTGCGCATGTCTTCATTTCTGCGGAGATAATTTCCATATATTTACACTGCTGGGCGACGGGCGTAAACCGAATGCCTCCGGTTAACATGGTCACTAAGGGCCCGGACGAACTTTTACCTCTAGCTGGGTCCGATCTCAAATCTATGCAGTACCGTCCCCCCACCCCCGTCTTGGTCTGTTTGGCAAGCGAAACTGATTTACTAATGGCCGGTGGCCTCTTGAAAACTTCGTTTCCCCACAAACGCATTCATTTTTCCATTATATGAGTCCAGTTTATGTCATTCTTCTAGGAACGACGGTTACCAGAAGGTCCGCCTAAAATTATAGTCTATCCGGCGGTTGCTATATCCCCGCCAAGGATACAACACACGTACCCACCATGCACGTTATCGCAGCTGGTTGTGCGAGAAGCCAGTTTCATTCTTGGCAGATTTGCATCCGAATCCTCCGGTCATATATTCATCCAGGATGTGTGTTTTTAACCGTAGTCTCATCGTAGAGGCATTAAAAAAAACAATGGTTTGCAGCCAAGTTGTCAGAAAACAAATACGTGAAAACTTTGTCCTGTAGCCATGTAATTTAAAGTGGAGTGAGCAAATGAGTGAAGAGATTTGGGCGGCTCTTAACATAGAGTTATTGAGAGCCGATGAGGGTGAGACGAGGTGAGTATAGAGCGGTACCAGAACGGCATCGTCTGGCACGATTCCCACAAGCGAAAATCCGGGAGCTACCCCACCGGGAATCGAACCCGGTTCGCCTAAGTGGGAGGCGAGTAATCTAACTACTACACCACCGCGGCTCCTATAAAGTGAAGTATGGCCACCTCAGATGTGCATCTTTTTTTATTTCTGACCTACAAATTTATCTTCACTGCAGGAATTAATTATAATTTCTCTCCACAGTCGTGTTTAATTTGAGGCAAATGAAAACAGAATGTGGCGTAAATTATTCTTCCACAACTATTTACTTTTCCAGACGTTGCAACAAACTGATTTTGTGTCCGTACTATACTTACACTGATGTAAAGCTAGCTTAGACCTCATTGTAACAAATCAATTAATATTTACACAGTTGCTATAGGTCTGGTAACCCCCCTAAAAAAACTTAAAAAATACAGGATTTAAAAAATGGTTAGGGAAAACGGGAAAAGTCGGAGAAATTTGATCCTAATATTCTGTGACGACTCTCATTATAATTATTGTTATTGTCAGTAGTGATTATGAACCGCAGCCCAACAAAATAATTGTCTTAAGGTATTGTTATATACACGTAAACAGTAAAGTCGGTTATGCAACACGACCTCTCCTGGACACTGTTATTTGTAATCATGCGTATTATTTACTTACTGTACTTAGGTAAAGCAAACGGTCATGTTCGCAGTTCAATATACACTATGTTAATAACTGGTATTAACACAGCGGTCAAACATTCATGCCCGCGTTGGTCGCGACTATTTCCGAAGTATTCGACGGATCTCAATTGCGATATCATTTTTTTATTTTCGGTTCTTTGAACACTCGTGCTGTGGCTGATGCGACGGACGGAGGAGTTAATAAACAGCTACTGGTTNCTGGACACTGTTATTTGTAATCATGCGTATTATTTACTTACTGTACTTAGGTAAAGCAAACGGTCATGTTCGCAGTTCAATATACACTATGTTAATAACTGGTATTAACACAGCGGTCAAACATTCATGCCCGCGTTGGTCGCGACTATTTCCGAAGTATTCGACGGATCTCAATTGCGATATCATTGTTTTATTTTCGGTTCTTTGAACACTCGTGCTGTGGCTGATGCGACGGACGGAGGAGTTAATAAACAGCTACTGGTTTTCAGGTGCCAAGAGAATGTTATATAAAACGTATTCTTTCTTGTACTAAAAGATAACCAGATTAAATATAATTTTAACTTCGTAATACTGAATCTTTTTGTTTCGGTTCCATTTTTTCTGATATTTACGACTGAGATATTTGCTTATGTTTTACGAATAAGTACGAATGGTGTCTTACTGCAGCTGAATTATAGAGAACATACTTGGACATTACTCTTTCTGATACGAGTTGGTACGGCCCATAACTGTTTAGTTATACATTTCCAGAACTGTGCCAGTGATTCTTTGTTGTTGGAAATAATTGGAATATTACTGTAATTGTTGTAGACTCTGCTGTGTCAATCTCCTAATTTTAGTTGTACGATTTATTATTTCTGAATGTTTCCGTTTCTTTCCGACAGCTAAGGAATATTTGTTTATCCGCGCACATATCAACCATTTTCGTTTTAATACCTTGCACACTCCACTGCTAACAAGTCTAAATTTAATTCTGCGAAGTTTAAAAGCGAATGTCCCATGTAAGAGGTAAATGTCTGCGACAGTGATTCCATCCAGTTTTGTACAGTTGTTTGGTAAGCAGTTTTATAACAGTTGCGCGGAGCAATGTGTCTAACTCGGTTTATTTTAGCGAGTGCCAAACGTTTATACGGTCGGTGCTATCCATCTTTCTACAGAGATGACGCCACGCCCAGAAGCTTCTGCGAATATTTTAAAAGAATCTATGATTATGAACGGGAGGTCACAAACACGTTCATACACGTGCGTTCCTGTGAGCTCTAGAAGGCAAAACTCAGCTATTTATCCTCGCAGTAAAGAGGTTTTGGTTCACGAAGAAGAAATATTTCAGAAGCGCAAACAGAAGAAAGTGGGAAAAATTATCGTTCTTCCACAAGGACCAAGTGGCAGAGGACCGAGCAACATCGCTGCCGTTGCGACCGTGCATCTCGTGTAGACAATTTAGTATAGGCTGTTCACGGTGACTTCCAACATTTCTGAAGCCCTGTTAAAGTTCTACTTCCAAGATATTCCTCNATTTAGTATAGGCTGTTCACGGTGACTTCCAACATTTCTGAAGCCCTGTTAAAGTTCTACTTCCAAGATATTCCTCCGCCTCATACAAACAAAGCTTACAAGAGTCTATAGAAATTACACCAAAGGGACAACGCACCGCATTCGTGCGCACTCAGTGTAACAATATTTTGCATAAGAACTATTTCTTAACTAGGCATTACCAACACACCTATTTTCTCATTGTTTTTATTCATATTTATTATAAATTGAATATTATGGTATGTAAATAAATATTTGAAAAAGTTTAATTTAACCAAAAATAATGTGCTTTCAAGCAAACACAAGTATAAAACGCTTGTGACACGACATATATAGGAAATAATTAAACGCTTCATACATGGGGTGATTTGTCAAAGGTTTGATTCAAAAAATGTGAAGAAACCACGAATAGAGTACAGTAAGTGACCTGTACCGACAGGTCGCAGCTCTCGGCGTCTTCACTTATCGAGTGGAAGATGAGTGGAAATTGAATCGGCGAGATGGTTTCTCTGTTGGTAAAGCTGGATATTTATTAACTGAGAAGTGTCCGAGACTTGAATGTACACTGGTCAGGATTCTAGATTTTCAACTCCANAAGCTGGATATTTATTAACTGAGAAGTGTCCGAGACTTTAATGTACACTGGTCAGGATTCTAGATTTTCAACTCCGCATTAAAGAGCATGGAATCCACACCTGCGGCCTCATTTAGCATTTTTAATGCATGAACAAGTTTTGAACTTCTTTCCTGTCGGGAGGGTTTTTACAGTGCCTATGCCGGTTTTTCCCCTCCCCCTTCTTAGTTATAGCTTCAGCTATTACACACTCAGGGATGCAGTCATGGCCACAAACCTGGCCATGGCTGCTTTATCCCTCTTTGCCGCGATGCAAGCAAACCTCCTTTCCTAAATTCCCTCTCATGTAGGCTAGGGCGTATGGGGCTTAGCCCTGAGACGCAACACAGTCCAGACCTACCCCCGGACAACACTTAACACTTAGTAATTAGGGTAGTTAGTAAAAAGAAAAAAAACCTCTGAGGAGAGTGTGATTAAGAGCCGAGAGTTTGGCGTCTCGTGCGACCTTAATAACAGTTGGGCGATTCCGGAGCGGCGAGTGAAGACTGCAGCGATCTGCGAGAGTGCGTCGGCGAGCTTGTGTGCAGTGAAGAGTGGGACTGATCTGCGGGACTGTGGACTGGATGCGTGAGTCAGAAAACATTCGGGACGATGGACATACAGCTTTAACTAAACGTGTGAAAATAATTCGAGCAGTTTAAGGGACATTAGCAAGAGTAAAGAGTGTGATAAAGACATTAATTGAAATGGAGATAGTAATTAAATATTGCACTTAATGAGAATAATGAGAGTTTATAGTACGCCCAGACTGGTAGATAACAGTATCATTGAGAATAAACATAATTATTGAATTAAGATCTTTTATTTTTGTTAAGACCTCCATACCTCACGAAATCTGATACGCCCATCAGGCGTCCCATGTAACTATACGCAGAAAATTTCTATTTGTGGTAAGCGATTGACTGCGAAGTCTTGGCAAGTACTGAGGACAGCACCACTGCACTACCCATTGACTGTTCCCCTTCCCCTCCCAAGTTACTTTACTGGCTTACATTATGTTGCTTCCGCGTTTTTTACTTTTTTAATACTCCCTTATTAGGTGTGCAATGCTTTTGTAGTAATAGTTTTTCTCTAGTTTTTGTGACCTTGGGGAAACAAAGATAATTTTTTTTAAAACAACGCTTGTGAAGAACCAGATCTAAGAAATATCTAACCGAAATTTGTACATAATTTGCCGGGTGTGCCCGAAAAACTATTTCCGTTACTAATTAAAATGATCGAAACATAAGAATCGGGTAATTTTTTTCATTATAATCGTTAATTAAAAAATGTTCTGTTGGTTGGCCGTTAGGAAATTTTTCTGCGTTAGCTATTATGCATGCCATTGCGCAAGTAGCTAAAGTCTACTGTATAGAGTTTTAGCAGCTGTGATGAATCCTCCTAAGCATCCCGCTTACCTGGCACTTGAACTGCGTTGCAGAATGTTTCAAATACACGTTTTTCTACGAAGCTATTAAACGTCACACTTCAAACGAGGGCTTTCAAAACGCCACGGATATTAGAAACACCACTTAAAAGCATTCCAGCATAGCTAAAAACTGCTTTTTCAGAGCAGATTATCTAAAATTATACGCTTCAGATACATACAAAAGTACTCGAGAGCTTTGCATTGAACCTTACCGTAGACTTTCCACCAGTAAAATGATAGGGTCATCGCATGAAGTCCCATAGGTACACACAATACGACGAGAACTTGGGTTTAGTGGCGATGGCGCACTTGATTATGGGCGTGGCAGTCGCTTTTATCGTTCTCACACTTCTCGGCCAAAAATATTTTCACGTCAGTAATAGGCTGTGACTGCCCTGCGCGCAGTTAGCCGTAATTTCGTGGAGGTAGTTCATATCTCGCGCGGAAAAAGCGAGCCCGCGATAGAATGGTGGTGGGAACGATGGCTGATTGTGGCCTAACGTTCTCGACAAGAAGATCGTTACGAGATGGAACCACTCGTTGGTTAAATACGGATCGGGGAAGAAAGTTGCTATGGCTTGTAGTAAAGAACCATCCCAGCATTCAACCATAGTGATTTGTGAAAACAGTGGAAAATCTAAATCAGGATGAAAGAGTCCAGTTTGCTAGCCCTCCGCCACCTCCGTTCGATGTGGCGGGAAGTATCGAGGAGTAAACTCTGGTCAGTTTACGATCCGGTTTATCGAAGGGCAGAAAAAAAAACACTTATGAAGTGCGCCCACTCCTTTCTATAGTCTTTCTCAGCTGTAAGTAACTAAAAAAAAAGTTTTCCCTTTCGTGAGACTGCAATATGGCTAATTCGCGGTTAAATAAGCATTTTTGGTATCAACCTTTGAAAAGAAAGTTTCTCTAACTGAGTTTTCATTTAATGGGCACACTTATCGATACGCTCCCACGCAATGAAAATGGCAGCTACAGGTTGGCAGTAGTTAGATGTCTTAACGTCGTATAAAATATATCGTGCTTAAATTTGTAGACACTCTAACTCAACGNAGGTTGGCAGTAGTTAGATGTCTTAACGTCGTATAAAATATATCGTGCTTAAATTTGTAGACACTCTAACTCAACGTTGCTTTGTGCACACAAAAGTTAAAATTGACATATTTACGTCCATGACCTTTTCAGTTTCACTGGAACGACGCATGAAGTCTGTGTAAATGCTAATGTTAAACGTGGCGGAAGGGTACAAAAGACCTCAAAAGTAAATCCTAATAAACCTTTCAAACTTATTCAGCTAGACCTAACCGCGGTTAGCGTAGACATCAATAAACCACAATAAATTTAGCTGGTCAGTGTAACATTTTCTTGAATATGCCAAGGTAACAACGCACTAATTACTGTCGTTGCTGGAGAGGCGGCGTAGCAACTGTGGTTAAAGGTGCGGGATAGTAACGCAAGGAACGTGGGTCCGAGTCCCGCTCCCGACGATGTTCAACCTTCTTTTTCGTGGATAATATTGTGAAATAATGTTTCCCCACTTTTCTGTTATTAATTCATCACAGTGTTTTCTAGGACAAAAAAAAAGTAAGTTGAAATACAAGCCTATCATTTGTAATATTTCATATACGTTTTGTAGATTTTACAGCAAACTTGTTGTAGTTCTGCAAAACATTTTCCTGGCAACTGGGTTTCAAAAGATTTTTCTTGTAAAAGTACAGATAAATGTTGCAGTTTATGTTTGTTTAAACGCACGCGCTAAACGCATTTTTTTTACGTTGTAAAACGTGCGTAAATAGTTTTTGGCGGTTTCTCGTCACATAGTTTAGTGGAAACATGTTTTTTTTTTGTAATAGCGTTAGTGTTTTTAAGTGAGTTACGTGACATGAAGTAAATAGTGTGGTTTGTCATAAGACTAAGATACGTCCTACAAGTCCTCACTGAGGTGTGTGACGTCATTGTTCCTCTGTTTCCAAAGTCTTTCGCCAATACGATTCTAGTTTGCTTCTACGTCTAGTAGTAAGTTATTCACTGGAAAAATTAAATGATTAGGTAACAAACATTGATCTGCATATCTTCCGCGAGGATGTTGGAGTGCATCGTTTTTCAGTTTAGTAAACACAAAAATTCAAAACCCCAATTGGTCGTTATTTTCATTTCGCTGAGATACATGTTCGTGGAAATGAAAGTATATTAAGAGTCATAATTTTTTACAGAAACCAGTTTTAAAAAATAGTACCGTTACACCACTGAATTGTTTGACACCAGAAAGGTTGGTTACTTTTCGTATTCCAGTTTTGCTGTTCATTTCTCCTCACGCCTGTGACTTAAATTTCTTGTTATCTTTCTAATACCGAGTCTTCGTGTGAGGATGGGAGGGAGGATAAAATGCGGAAAGGAAGAATTTATAGTCTCGATACATTCCATAGTTTGTCAGGAAATTGGGTCGTACACGAGAAAATTTGAAATATTGTACCAGCCCCAGGAAGCAAGGCTTGTATTGTTAATTGTCAGATTAATTTATTTTGGCATGAGAGTAATTAATGGCCCGATTCCAGTATGCTAATGAAGCGGTCCTCGCTAGCTGTGTTTAGACCCGCAGCCTTACTGAAGGTATATTTACGTTAATGTTAGCATGGAGCTCATAACTTTACTTAAATGCCCATGTTAAATCTCCAATGGAACGCATGCGTACACGGATACGTACAGAATAACGTAAGGCGGAAGTTGGTAGTAGGAATAAAAACATACAGAATACAAAATGTTTGAGGTACACAATTATGGTACGGACATTTACCCAAAGGGCTTTTACCTCTTGCAGTGCGAGGGAGGCCTTAAAAATAAACCCCGTCCCCAAATTGCACTTAAATCTGTCGAAAATAGTACTGCCTAATTATGCAGGTGTCTAAATTAAAACATCCCACATTTCGATGATTTTAATAACGTTCCATGTTTATTGTAAAGGAGGACGTAACCATAAAGTTTATATCCGTTTGCATTAAATATAGTCACCATGCTTCTCACCCGCAANAAGCTGGATATTTATTAACTGAGAAGTGTCCGAGACTTGAATGTACACTGGTCAGGATTCTAGATTTTCAACTCCACATTAAAGAGCATGGAATCCACACCTGCGGCCTCCTTTAGCATTTTTAATGCATGAACAAGTTTTGAACTTCTTTCCTGTCGGGAGGGTTTTTACGGTGACTATGCCGGTTTTTACCCTCCCCCTTCTTAGTTATAGCTACATCNGCATTAAAGAGCATGGAATCCACACCTGCGGCCTCATTTAGCATTTTTAATGCATGAACAAGTTTTGAACTTCTTTCCTGTCGGGAGGGTTTTTACAGTGCCTATGCCGGTTTTTCCCCTCCCCCTTCTTAGTTATAGCTTCAGCTATTACACACTCAGGGATGCAGTCATGGCCACAAACCTGGCCATGGCTGCTTTATCCCTCTTTGCCGCGATGCAAGCAAGCCTCCTTTCCTAAATTCCCTCTCATGTAGGCTAGGGCGTATGGGGCTTAGCCCTGAGACGCAACACAGTCCAGACCTACCCCCGGACAACACTTAAAACTTAGTAATTAGGGTAGTTAGTAAAAAGAAAAAAAACTTCTGAGGAGAGTGATTAAGAGCCGAGAGTTTGGCGTCTCGTGCGACCTTAATAACAGTTGGGCGATTCCGGAGCGGCGAGTGAAGACTGCAGCGATCTGCGAGAGTGCGTCGGCGAGCTTGTGTGCAGTGAAGAGTGGGACTGATCTGCGGGACTGTGGACTGGATGCGTGAGTGAGAAAATATTCGGGACGATGGACATACAGCTTTAACTAAACGTGTGAAAATAATTCGAGCAGTTTAAGGGGCATTAGCAAGAGTAAAGAGTGTGATAAAGACATTAATTGAAATGGAGATAGTAATTAAATATTGCACTTAATGAGAATAATAAGAGTTTATAGTACGCCCAGACTGGTAGATAACAGTATCATTGAGAATTAACATAATTATTGAATTAAGATCTTTTATTTTTGTTAAGACCTCCATACCTCACGAACTCTGATACGCCCATCAGGCGTCCCATGTAACTATACGCAGAAAATTTCTATTTGTGGTAAGCGATTGACTGCGAAGTCTTGGCAAGTACTGAGGACAGCACCACTGCACTACCCATTGACTGTTCCCCTTCCCCTCCCTTCCCAAGTTACTTTACTGGCTTACATTATGTTGCTTCCGCGTTTTTTACTTTTTTAATACTCCCCTATTAGGTGTGCAATGCTTTTGTAGTAATATTTTTTCTCTAGTTTTTGTGACCTTGGGGAAACAAAGCAATTTTTTTTTTTAAACAACGCTTGTGAAGAACCAGATCTAAGTAATATCTAACCGGAATTTGTACATAAAATTTGCCGGGTATTCCCGAAAAACTATTTCCGTTACTAATTAAAATGATTGAAACATAAGAATCAGGTAATTTTTTTCATTATAATCGTTAATTAAAAAATGTTCTGTTGGTTGGCCGTTAGGAAATTTTTCTGCGTTAGCTATTATGCATGCCATTGCGCAAGTAGCTAAAGTCTACTGTATAGAGTTTTAGCAGCTGTGATGAATCCTCCTAAGCATCCCGCTTACCTGGCACTTGAACTGCGTTGCAGAATGTTTCAAATACACGTTTTTCTACGAAGCTATTAAACGTCACACTTCAAACGAGGGCTTTCAAAACGCCACGGATATTATAAACACCACTTAAAAGCATTCCAGCATAGCTAAAAACTGCTTTTTCAGAGCAGATTATCTAAAATTATACGCTTCAGATACATACAAAAGTACTCGAGGGCTTTGCATTGAACCTTACCGTAGAATTTCCACCAGTAAAATGATAGGGTCATCGCATGAAGTCCCATAGGTACACACAATACGACGAGAACTTGGGTTTAGTGGCGATGGCGCACTTGATTATGGGCGTGGCAGTCGCTTTTATCGTTCTCACACTTCTCGGCTTCAAATGCCAAAAATATTTTCACGTCAGTAATAGGCTGTGACTGCCCTGCGCGCAGTTAGCCGTAATTTCGTGGAGGTAGTTCATATCTCGCGCGGAAAAAGCGAGCCCGCGATAGAATGGTGGTGGGAACGATGGCTGATTGTGGCCTAACGTTCTCGACAAGAAGATCGTTACGAGATGGAACCACTCGTTGGTTAAATACGGATCGGGGAAGAAAGTTGCTATGGCTTGTAGTAAAGAACCATCCCAGCATTCAACCATAGTGATTTGTGAAAACAGTGGAAAATCTAAATCAGGATGAAAGAGTCCAGTTTGGTAGCCCTCCGCCACCTCCGTTCGATGTGGCGGGAAGTATCGAGGAGTAAACTCTGGTCAGTTTACGATCCGGTTTATCGAAGGGCAGAAAAAAAAACACTTATGAAGTGCGCCCACTCCTTTCTATAGTCTTTCTGAGCTGTAAGTAACTAAAAAAAAAAGTTTTCCCTTTCGTG
Source organism: Clitarchus hookeri (assembly GCA_002778355.1). Lineage (NCBI taxonomy): Eukaryota > Metazoa > Arthropoda > Insecta > Phasmatodea > Phasmatidae > Clitarchus > Clitarchus hookeri. Next base: position 658,819 of record NQII01000811.1, read on the forward strand.
AGACTGCAATATGGCTAATTCGCGGTTAAATAAACATTTTTGGTACCAACCTTTGAAAAGAAAGTTTCTCTAACTGCGTTTTCATTTCATGGGCACACTTATCGATACGCTCCCACGCAATAAAAATGGCAGCTATAGGTTGGCAGTAGTTAGATGTCTTAACGTCGTATAAAATATATCGTGCTTAAATTTGTAGACACTCTAACTCAACCTTGTTTTGTGCACACAAAAGTTAAAATTGACATATTTATGTCCATGACCTTTTCAGTTTCACTGGAACGACGCATGAAGTCTGTGTAAATGCTAATGTTAAACGTGGCGGAAGGGTACAAAAGACCTCAAAAGTAAATCCTAATAAACCTTTCAAACTTATTCAGCTAGACCTAACCGCGGTTAGCGTAGACATCAATAAACCACAATAAATTTAGCTGGTCAGTGTAACATTTTCTTGAATATGCCAAGGTAACAACGCACTAATTACTGTCGTTGCTGGAGAGGCGGCGTAGCAACTGTGGTTAAAGGTGCGGGATAGTAACGCAAGGAACGTGGGTCCGAGTCCCGCTCCCGACGATGTTCAACCTTCTTTTTCGTGGATAATATTGTGAAATAATGTTTCCCCACTTTTCTGTTATTAATTCATCACAGTGTTTTCTAGGACAAAAAAAAAAGTAAGTTGAAATACAAGCCTATCATTTGTAATATTTCATATACGTTTTGTAGATTTTACAGCAAACTTGTTGTAGTTCTGCAAAACATTTTCCTGGCAACTGGGTTTCAAAAGATTTTTCTTGTAAAAGTACAGATAAATGTTGCAGTTTATGTTTGTTGAAACGCACGCGCAAAACGCATTTTTTTACGTTGTAAAACGTGCGTAAATAGTTTTTGGCGGTTTCTCGTCACATAGTTTAGTGGAAACATGTTTTTTTTTGTAATGGCGTTAGTGTTTTTAAGTGAGTTACAACGTGACATGAAGTAAATAGTGTGGTTTGTCATAAGACTAAGATACGTCCTACAAGTCCTCACTGAGGTGTGTGACNACGTGACATGAAGTAAATAGTGTGGTTTGTCATAAGACTAAGATACGTCCTACAAGTCCTCACTGAGGTGTGTGACGTCATTGTTCCTCTGTTTCCAAAGTCTTTCGCCAATACGATTCTAGTTTGCTTCTACGTCTAGTAGTAAGTTATTCACTGGAAAAATTAAATGATTAGGTAACAAACATTGATCTGCATATCTTCCGCGAGGATGTTGGAGTGCATCGTTTTTCAGTTTAGTAAACACAAAAATTCAAAACCCCAATTGGTCGTTATTTTCATTTCGCTGAGATACATGTTCGTGGAAATGAAAGTATATTAAGAGTCATAATTTTCNCCCAATTGGTCGTTATTTTCATTTCGCTGAGATACATGTTCGTGGAAATGAAAGTATATTAAGAGTCATAATTTTCTACAGAAACCAGTTTTAAAAAATGGTACGGTTACACCACTGAATTGTTTGACACCAGAAAGGTTGGTTGCTTTTCGTATTCCAGTTTTGCTGTTAATTTCTCCTCACGCCTGTGATTTAAATTTCTTGTTATCTTTCTAATACCGAGTCTTCGTGTGAGGAGGGGAGGGAGGATAAAATGCGGAAAGGAAGAATTTATAGTCTCGATACATTCCATAGTTTGTCAAGAAATTGGGTCGTACACGAGAAAATTTGAAATATTGTACCAGCCCCAGGAAGCAAGGCTTGTATTGTTAATTGTCAGATTAATTTATTTTGGCATGAGAGTAATTAATGGCCCGATTCCAGTATGCTAATGAAGCGGTCCTCGCTAGCTGTGTTTAGACCCGCAGCCTTACTGAAGGTATATTTACGTTAATGTTAGCATGGAGCTCATAACTTTACTTAAATGCCCATGTTAAATCTCCAATGGAACGCATGCGTACACGGATACGTACAGAATAACGTAAGGCGGAAGTTGGTAGTAGGAATAAAAACATACAGAATACAAAATGTTTGAGGTACACAATTATGGTACGGACATTTACCCAAAGGGCTTTTACCTCTTGCAGTGCGAGGGAGGCCTTAAAAATAAACCCCGTCCCCAAATTGCACTTAAATCTGTCGAAAATAGTACTGCCTAATTATGCAGGTGTCTAAATTAAAACATCCCACACTTCGATGATTTTAATAACGTTCCATGTGTATTGTAAAGGAGGACGTAACCATAAAGTTTATATCCGTTTGCATTAAATATAGTCACCATGCTTCTCACCCGCAANTATTGTAAAGGAGGACGTAACCATAAAGTTTATATCCGTTTGCATTAAATATAGTCACCATGCTTCTCACCCGCAATGTTGAAAATTGAGTTTCCCGATCGGGAAAGCAGCTTTCGACAACACATTAGCTGTCGAGTACTCTCGATCATTTTCTCATGAGAATCGATAGGTAATCTTTGATTTAGAATACCAAACACCGGAAATATTACGAAAATCGATATTTCACGATCGGGAGCTGCGTCTCGAGAAACTTAAGAGTAAACCCGCAGGTTATAACTCGAGACTTTGTTGCTGGCTGGATTTGAAGCCATTAACGATTTTTTTTTTGCCAACCATGCAGCATGAACGGTTTCTTCATAATTCACCCAACTTTTATTTATAACATGTGGAAAAAAAGAAACCAGTTTGTACAAAAAATGCATGCGCTCATTCGAGTGTATCGCTTTGGTAATATTTTTCTAAGAAAGTTTTCCTTTTAAAATTTTCAAACAGGACTTTTCTTTGTCCTTGCATAATGATATCTTTAGCTACGTACTTATGCTACACTGATTTTAAAAAAAAGTATATTATTGTTAGATTTTTTTAAACAGAAAGAAATACCTGTAATGTTTATGGAAGAAATCAAAGCAAATAATTGAGAAACAGAGACTGTAAAAGTACTTGCTGGGGGCGGTGAAAATTTTCGCACTTTGGGGTTAGAATTTTCGTAAAGAAGCAATCAAAATCTTATCACACTCTTATTTTCGTACATACAAACATGTATGCAATTCACATAAAATGTCTGTTGATTGTACAGTAAACCTTCTTAAATACTGTTAAGAAGCCTTTTTTTCACAATTTTGAAAGCAAGAAATTGAATTCAATAACGGCTGATAAAGGTCAAGCAAGTTTAAAGATTAGGAATGCCACCAAAACATATCAACTAAGACACCATGCTTCGTAAACCGATAATTGCTTACCATATTTTGTTGATAGTACTAACTTGCATAAGCGAAGCTAGTATTATTGCAATCATAATAAATAAGAATATTTTGACAGAAAATTAATTACATTTATAAGTAATGATAGTGTGTGATACTCCGATGTCAGTGTTGCCTTTACATTATTTATATGTATAACCTCCTAACTTGTGTGTGCGCGTGTGCGTGCGTGTATATGCAGGATGGAACTGAGCTCTACCGACAAACTTCGGCAGGTGTTTCTTCGTCAAAATATAGGTATAAAATATAATTTACACGACGTGTGGCATACGTATATTACGAAGAGGTGAAAANGTGGCATACGTATATTACGAAGAGGTGAAAACCGCCCTTGAAAGTGTAGTTGAAAATGTTTTTTTTAGCCAGAATAAACGATAAATGCCTGAGTTTCTGAATACTGCATTATTAAACGACGAAGTACAAAGTACAAAAATATGGTCTCCAATATCAACCCCTATTCATGAAAAGTGAGTTGGCAGTACATTTGTGCAAATAAAAAAGTAACTATATCGCTTCGTTTGTTGTTTCCTGTGGATTTGTAATCTACAGTGCATGGTGAACAAAAATTTAATCTTGTGTTTTTAAGCTAAATGCCGCCATTTTCTAGAAATTAATTCATAACGTNGTGCATGGTGAACAAAAATTTAATCTTGTGTTTTTAAGCTAAATGCCGCCATTTTCTAGAAATTAATTCATAACGTTCCAAAAATGGATCTCAACGTCTGGCACGGAACCAAAACATTTGCTGTTGATGTATGATGTTGCTGTTTTACACGACACCATGTAATGTTGGAACAAGTCGTGTGTCATATGTTATCCATACCTACCACAACAAACTATCGCTGATATGCAAGTAGGGCCCGCGGTGGCGCAGTGGCCAGACTGCTCGCCTCCCACCACGGCGAATCGGACTCATTCCCGGCGGGGTCGTCACACACATTCGTGTTTGGGAAACGTGGCAGACGTTACCATTGGCAAGTGGGTTTTTTTTTTTTCGGGACACACCCGTTTCACCACCATGTTATTTCGACATTGCTCTAGCTCCACCCCACGTGACCTTCATCGGCATGAATTAATTTCTCGAAAACAGCGGCGTTTAGTTTAAAAACACGAGACGGAAATTTTGTTCAACATGTACGGTAGATTACAAATCCACAGGAAACAACAAACAAGGCGATACAGTTACATTTTTATTTGCACAAATGTGCTGCCAACCCCTCACATTCCATGGATGGGGGTTGACATTGGAGCCAACATTTTTTATCTTTGTACTTCATTTAATAATGCGGTATCCAGAAACTCAAACTTTATAGTTACTTCTGGCTGTGTTACTACCCAAAAGCATCTGCTTCAACTACACTTGCAAGGGCGGCTTTCACCCCTTCGGAATAGACTTAGGCTTCATATCGTGTGTATATATTTAGACCTATTTGTTGATGGGGAATCACCTGCCGAAGTTTGACGGTAGTTCAGTTCTACTCTGTGTGCATGTATGTTTGTGTATATATAAATTGCGAAACCTTGTATTATGTAATTTATATGGCTTATTTAATACCTGTGCACAGTAATGTTTGGAAATTAGATCACATGGATGCAATAGAACACGCACAATCGTTAACGCTCAGTAAGAACTCCGTAGAAGACCCTACCTAGTGTCACCTCTCTGGCTGCAGCCTGGGCACTGCCGGCATCTCCAGCCGACATCCTGAGGCTGCTCTCCGCATGCCTGCTGCCCCGCCACGCTAAAAATAGCGTCGCGATGACGCACGAGTAGCTGCGGGTGAAAAGTGATGATCGGGAAGGGGGGCAGAGGACAAATCCCCCTCCATTNTCGCGATGACGCACGAGTAGCTGCGGGTGAAAAGTGATGATCGGGAAGGGGGGCAGAGGACAAATCCCCCTCCATCCCCCCTCTTAATAACCACCGCGTTCCTCAATCCTTGGCAATACCACCACTGAGTCCTGAGTGGCTTCGGATGGACGGGTGATTGAGTGCGCCGTTCCGACAGATGCCAGGCGGCTTCCTTTGTCGTCTCTCTCCGTCCCCGCTCCCCTTTTATTCCCTGGTTCTTCGACTGTTTCCTTCCGACGTCGACCACATATAAACAGCTTGCCAGGCATTTGTTTCCAAATAGACATCTTAAGACGGCTGACTTGAGGAAAATTATGTGCTATGATCCACGGGTCTTGCGGATTTTGTTGGTGAATTTATGCTACAGAACAATTCGATCGAGACACTTTAAAAACATTATATAAACATGGTCCGCCGCTTAATTCATTAATTTACAATACAAATGTGGGATCCACTCATGAAACCCCTTTGCACAAGACATTTTTTCTTTGGCACACATGAATTACACTGGCGGAAACTAAATTTTATCACATTTGATGGTAGCCCTTATAGCCATATCTCTCTCTCTTTCTCTCTCATTTTGTCCCTCTTTTTCTCTCTCATTTTGTCCCTCTCTTTCTCTCTCATTTTGTCCCTCTCTTTCTCTCTCATTTTGTCCCTCTCTTTCTCTCTCATTTTGTCCCTCTCTTTCTCTCTCATTTTGTCCCTCTCTTTCTCTCTCATTTTGTCCCTCTCTTTCTCTCTCATTTTGTCCCTCTCTTTCTCTCTCATTTTGTCCCTCTCTTTCTCTCTCATTTTGTCCCTCTCTTTCTCTCTCATTTTGTCCCTNTCTCTCTCGTACGCACATATGCCCCTTTTTGTCGATAGCCTGTTCGGATGTAAAATAAATCCGGGTGGTAAATGATAAACAAGTTAACCGTGAATCTAAAAACAGCGCAAACATCCGTGACATTTCCGGGATTCGAACCGGGCACCTCGCCATAGCGACCTCAACCAAAGCCTGTAAATTTTTTATTTTTGGGTGTTTTTACGTCGATGTAGTGCATAGAAAGACGAAAAGCTTACAGGAAGTTCGTAAACGGGTTCTTGTTCACTTTGCTAAGCCGAATCGGTGCTTATTAACCGAGTCGTGGCTAGGGGAGGGATCGAAACATCGTCCCTTCTGGTCTCTTCGTCACACGAGTGACTTGGTGACTATGCCATTCAACAGGGACTTTTGACTTTTTTTTATTAAA
>NQII01000812.1:6649-68609 GCA_002778355.1 Clitarchus hookeri
ACATAAGCCAAACATCATGTGTAAAACAAGGCTATATTCTTCCAGCAGGTTTAAGAATGTGGCATTCTAAACCATTGATGTATGCTGGTGATCGCAATAACAAGTAAATGACAAGGAAATACAGCAGAAGCTAGCATTGGTCTCCTCGACAACACATTGTGGGCACAGGCAGGCATTGGTGATGTGTACAATAGTGTTGCTGCAATAGATGTTCATGTTCAGTTTGATCTGCATAACAAGAAGGGATACACAAATGCGACATAATAGCCAAGCACACGGTTGTGCCGTGTGGCGCACCTACCACATGATGTACCTACTGCACTGTCTCTGATGACATGTCACTTGTACGTGATTTGTTCTAATTTTGTGCATTTTACCATGTGATAAATGAATCTGTAATGACCGTTGGGGTTTCCCCTTTAGCAATTGCAATTTTCCTTCTGGTGACATACAAGGAGAATCGCCGAAAACAAGAACTCAGATGGTGGGAGGCAAGGGGACTCTCTGCAAACATTTAATACATTGTAATGTCGCAGTCAGAATTGGCGACTGGAAATCACAGCTCGGTTTTGCTAAATTCGGTAGAGACATGAAACTTAAAAGGCGCCATATAAAAATAAAATAAATTCAAGTCTCGGTTTAGGTTTAGTTACTCTGTAATTTTATTTGACATTCAAATGAAACAGTTTACACACAATCTTCAAGTATGCAGAGTCACGAACAGTCAGTTTCACCAGACAAACAAGCAAAGAGCCGCACCGCCAGTAGTTCATTTATTATTCATGTCACTCAAAACTTGCATCGCGAGAGGAAATTACGAAGGCAGGAGGGCGTCAGTTCCCTCCTGGCACCCTAGTGATCTCCCACACAGGCGGAAATAATTTAGCAGGATAAAGTTTGTAAGCCGAAAATAATTGAAGTTAAAAATAAATAAAGATGTAGAGGTCACGGATGCTTGTCCGTGTGGGCGATATTTGCCACGCTCGATGTGTCTTCCTCGAGTGCTGGTCCAACTCTGTTAGCGGGCGGTAGGCACTGGNCTCGAGTGCTGGTCCAACTCTGTTAGTGGGCGGTAGGCACTCGGGGTTAAAGTCGCCCCATGCCTACTCCCACTCCTCGTCCCTGGGTGCCAAAAACGTGACCAAATAAGGGCATGGCGTGGGTCGGAATCCCTTCGAAAACCTGTGCGACCCCCGTCGCAACCACTCCCCATGCCATGCCGAACTTCGTCGTAGTAAAAAATTATCAAACTTCCAGAACATTCTAGAAGGAAAAAATGTCTACTACAGTGGTAAAAACCTCTATCTACAAGTACTGACATGAACAAAAACTAAGATTTCAGAAAAGGCAAACAAACGTATGACAGATAAATATACTAACAAAACTTCAAATCCTGATAAAATATTACAAAGTCTCGCAAAAAAAAACAGAAAATTGACCAAATATCTCTATTCAAATTATTATAAACTGCGTCATTACAACATCAACATGTATTGAAACATTACAGGTTTCATCAATGTTGATGCATAATACATTACATCATGGGGTTTCCCTTGAAAAAATACCTAGATGATTAGCCACTTCTCACTGCCTGTAGTGTCATTTATCACAAGTCAAAACAGCATGTTTAAGACACAAACATGGTAGTTTGTATTGCGGATTCCTTCCAGAATGAAACGTGGAGTTCCCAATTGACTTAACGAATGGTAATTTACCTTGCACCGATTACAGCACCATCTACAATGAATCCCAAAAACTGTTTCTAATAAATCTTTCATGCCTTTTGATTTAGAATCAGAATCTGCAATAAAGCATGGGGATTCCAATTTGTTATTCAACGTTGCAACCCCTTCCCCACCCTCAAACTGCCCAGATGGGTCAACAGTGAGATAACTTTTACTGGCTTAAACTGCTCCCCCAAAAATAGAAAGTGTTTATTTGGACAGTTTTGCCATACAACATCTATTTTGCACTATTCCGCAGTCTCGGATTAAATAAAAGTTACATGTCCCTCCTAGTGCTCTATGTAAATTTGTGCTTGTGCTTGGATTACCATAATTTTTATGTAGGTGACATTAGTAGTTACAATAGTGCACAATATGTTTTCTGTTAGTATACTCTTCTAAGGTTGTGTGTCAGTATTATGAATATTGTCTTCCAATAGTCTAACTTATGTAGTGCCCACAAACTGCTCAGTTATATATTATTTATCAACTTTAGGATGTCTATATTAACAAAACCATTACTTGCAAAAATTTCTGGCCCTACTACATTACTGTTGAACTGAAATATCAAGTTGTGGAGTATATGTACTAATCTTTATAACAAATTAATTTTAAAATTAAAAAAGAAAAGTAAAATAGGGTTAAGTGTCAAATGATTCCACAATTTTTACATATTTTGTGTATAAATGTTTTTTACTTCAAGGAAGTTCAAATTTCCTCCTACATTTTGCATCCTCCGTAACTAATGATGCATTCTGTCATAGCCATATCTAGTGGAAGGCCACGGCCTGCAAAGTGGCAATGCTGGAAATCCCCCTTCCACAAGGGTCAGGTTCTCTGCGCTCCGTGCTGTCCCACTGCTACACCTTTGCCCATTCCGTCTAGCTATAGCACTGTTAACCATTCAAAATGTAGCCCAGTGCTATTCTTTGTTTTAAAGAATCATATGTGCTTATAAATATGCTAAATATACATCTGGGACTTAAATAAATAAGAGCATCTCAGTATCGTTGATTCTTTTTGAAAGCATTTGAACTTCTGAGAATTTCGCTTCTAACCAAGTTGATTTGTGTATCTATATACACACATGAAGAGAAACAGTATTTTAAAGTATTTGTTTGGATTCCAAACTGTATTAAAATTTGAGAAGACAGCACTGAATACTGTGAATTATAAAAGACTGTTAAAAATTTTAATTTGTTAACTTTTAAATATTTATTTTGATAAGTGAAATTAATTAGTCGTGAGATGTTGTTCAGTAGGGGTCTGTATATAAAAATATTAAAACAAAGATTGAGGATTAAACCTTTTAAGTTTTACACACAGTTAACATTTTTTACAGGAGAGAAAAATTTAACAATCACATTAATTACAGCGATTATTCAATGCTATCTCAAAAAATTAGTTTTGTAAGGTTATATAACAAACACTACAAGAGAATGTCTATTTTTCTTACATTATTTCTGTAAACAAGGCAATTTGCCCTTTTTCTGTTATAATTTTAAAAAAAACATTTGTCATTAGAGATGTAATTTTATCTACAATTTGTTGTGTTTCTTGGTTACACCGAAGGCTTGTCCTTATGCTAAAACTTATTTTAGATGCAGTGTACATCTATTTTAAATAGCAAACGACAGGATTTTTGCTGAAAATACTTCAGTTTGAAAGCTTCACACGAAAATGAATCCCAAAATGTGAAGTGAAATAATTTATATTATCCTCTTCCGCCACTGTTTTGCATTCTCATTTTCAACTTTATTCTACTTTTCTTCACTTCATTCACTTGTTTTTTCAGAAAATATAAGTTTTCCAGGTTTAAATGATACTTTTACTTAAGTACGTTGGTAAGTTTGAAAATAAACCCTGAAATGTCACTCTTTAACGCTGGGTTTTCTCTCCCATATTCACACCTATTTATACTTCTTTGTATTTAAAAAAAACTAATTCCCTCTCGTGAAGATATTTGATACATTTCACTTAACTGCTGTCAATTGTTAATTTTTCCGTTGGATTACACAAATTCATTCTGTACGCCTATGCGGATCGCTGAGTATTTTGAAGCATATCCTTCTAATTTAATGTTGGTTGTGTTGTTAATTTTGCAGTCAGGCACGACATAAATATTTGGCATTTTTATGACACTACACATACCACTAATTATTTAATTTCGTAAATGATCAAAAAACAGCAGCACGTCATCTTGCCATTTAAATCCATGTTGTTAAAGTCCAGCGCTAACCCTTCCACGTGATGCTGCCAATTTTCACTCGCAGCGACCTTCCACTACAGACGGCCATGATTCTGTACACTAAATGAATGAAGGAAAATATTTTAAATCAAGAGACCACTGATGATAATTAAATAATTTTACCTCTAAACCAGAAAGAGGGGTATATAATAGCTCTGTGCATGGACCATGGACCCCACTAGTATTTGTCAGAAGTTACTACTGCATTTGTGCCCTATTTCAAACAAAATATGCAAGTAATCAGAGTGTAAAGTGAGAATGTTACATTAATTGTATATATTATACAACAAAAATTCAGAAAATGCTTACATAAGATATTGGTTTAACACAAAAATGTTTTCATTAAATATCAGTACAGTATATTGTTTTGGACATATTCCAATCCTTTGTTCAGTAATAAAATTATGGTCACATTTCTAGTACCAACTGTATAGAAATATCACAAAATACTATACAATATTAAAAAACAGTGCAGTAGAAGGACTGGAGTGGCTCTGGGTCACTTCCCCCATTGTTGCACTTGATATGGCAACCATATAAAGTTTTGTTTGTTCTGCACTTCCATTTTCCTGCCCTACCTTTAACATCCCTCTATTTCACCTTTACCACTGTTACCCAACTGACATTTTCCAAAAGGAAAAGCAGTAAAATCACAATGTGATCATATTTGATTTCAGTTGTTTAACTGCCTTTCTCAAGAAATTGTAAGAATTAAATTGTATGGTTTTATTCTTATTTAAAAGAAAGTTAACATTACTCAAACAACAGATTGATAAAGAAACTATGTTGTCTTGACTACAGATGCTATTCAGATTCCAGTAGAGGTGTCACAATCACCTGAACCTCATTGCCATTTCCTCCCTTCGATGTCTGATGGAGTATTCCTTGCCAATCATCATACATGTGGTTCCACAAGTTTTTAATTCCTGCAAACAGCTTTGATTGGTTTAATACCACTTGTAAATAGGTTTATTTTCATTTGCACCCTGCAGCTGGTAATTAGAACCCTGACCTGATGACCTGGCAATGTTCTGCTAACCGCTGTAATTCCACAATGTACTCTGCAACACTTTTGTTATCTTTCTGATCACAATTATGCAATTTATATCTTTGATAAATTTCCGAGGGCGTACGGGCAAAATTGTATTTTAATAATGCTATGATTTCCACATATTGTTTCGTGGCCAGCGTAGTGGGTGAAACTTGTAATCTCACTACTGAATATGTTTTAGACTTGAACACACTAAGAAATACAGCATCCTTCTTTTCTTCACCCATGACATTATTTGCTTGAAAGTAAAACTCAAGATGCCCTGCATGCCAGTCTTGCGGATTCATCACATCAAATTCTTCAATGTTACCTTACAATGAAGCCATTGTGCTGCTGTTGTGATAACTACGGTTCATTTCACTTGTGTCGCAGGGATCCCATCCCTGTCGTCAGTTCTTATATTTGGTTAAATTGTAGTTTATCACAATTACATATTGCTGAATAATGTTTATCATTATCCCTTAATGTCCATCTAATCCATCCTTACTCTCATGCAAATCAATCATTAACACACTGCAGTGATGTTGCTACTGCCTGTAGGCATCAACACAACACTGTGTATATACCATCTATCATGGCCACCAACATCCAACATTCTCCATCAAGACACACCACCATCCATGCATGGCAGAGCAGTTCTGGATGATCCCAGCAGACTACCATGTGGGTGGACAATTTATCAGACAGGTGTTAACAGAACCAGTGGTTTCTTTTTCCTTCGCTAGAGCAACATTTCTCTACCAGAACCATTTACATATATTTTAACATTAGCAAACCTGTAGAGTTTCTGCCATAAACATATCAACATCATCACCTTTGTTTGCAGTTGTGTGAGTAGAGAACAATGTGACATGCTATGTACTGGCAACCTTGGATGACCACTATGCCAACGTCCTGAATACCATAGGTGAGACCCACAAACCCTGCCTCACTTTATAGCTCCACTCATCCCCTGCTTCTGACATGGCTATCTAGGGAGCTACTGCATGTGACTCAGGTAGTGATAGGAAAGCAATTGAAACTGCAGCACCATATTGAAGACATCTTATGATCCTATGTGTTACCTATTCTGGTTGAGTGCCCAGGAGCTATTTTGCAGCAAGATCACGCTTTTCTGCACACAACTCTGGTTACCCATAAGTATTTTGTCATGTTTCAACACTTCATTGGATTGCCTGGTCACCTGATTTGTTGCCTGTCAAACATTCGTGGGACCAGGTGGGATGCCAGCTTCCTCTATGCTCAAATGTTAGATACATGAAGAATAAATTGCAACAACTGTGGGCAGATAAGCTGCAGGAGTACATACAAAATTTGTTTGGTCCCATGCTTGATTGTATCGAAGCATGTATCCACTAACGAGGTACAAGACAGTTTAAAAAATAAGTAAATGTGTCCATCTTCTGTGTTGTGGGTGAACAGGACATTGTCCTAAAGATCTGCTATTTATACCTCTTTCGTCTGTTTTATCACATTGGTAATGACTAGATGGAGATTTTGGACATTCGACATCTGCATCGCTATGGTGAATGCCCAAAAATTTCCATCTAGTCATTCACCCCCGTTGCACTATTCATGGAAAGATCACATTGGTAATATTTTGTTAGAATCCAACCATTCCATAAATTTCAATGGTACATAAATTTTTTAAGCAATAAGTATATTCAAATGAACCCTGGTGAGCCTACTTTTTGTGATCCTGTTTTCGAGCCTGTGGAGTTTCATGGGTCTTTCATCTAGTTTTTATCAGATTTTTTAACATATACTTTTATATTTGTGTAGCCTCTTCGGTAACTCCACGAGATGTACTAGTGTTTACGACCCATGATTTTGATGATGTTCACCGGGATAGGTAACACTAAAAGCTCACTTGTTTACATTCTCTCTGAGCTTCCCGCCAGGAACTGGTTAACCTTGCTCATTATAACAGAGCAACAACAATGTTGCCAACCTTACACGGGTACAAACACACCACCTCCTCCCTTCCAAAAATGGCTCATTAACAGCTAACGTGAACTTAATACTAACACCAAACTCCACCAACATTACAACAGACATTTATATATATATATCCTACAAGGGTTACACAACACTTCCAGTTTTTGTAGCATGTAGTCCTTCGGTCTGTCTGGCTGTTGTCTCACTTTGCTAGGGTATCAATGCCTATGTGATGTGCCTTGTTCGGTCTGGTGCTCATCGCTCTCCTGGGTCCCAAATCCCCTAAAAGGACTTGTGTTATCTGCATCCTCTGTCACCACTGCACGTTTCCCCACTGCTGATTCCTATTGCTCACAGTTACTGGTGGAGGGGCCTTAAAAGGAGTACTGCACTACCTGCTCTGTGGGTTGTTATACCCTCTGCCATCCGAGCACGTCTTTCAGGACCGACTTTGTGATGGTCGAATCTACCCTGGCTGTCTTCTCATTGCTGCATCTCTTGGCAGCTCCTTTGCTGAGCAGTACTACCTCCCTGTGTTGGCTGCATTTGTGGCAAGTCTCGAGGCTTGTCTCCACTCTGGACCATTACGCTCGACTCTTTGTGAACCCTAGTCCAATGATTTTGTTTCCTGTTACCAACCAATGCCCTCTTGCTTTGGTGAATTAGCTCAGAGCTGTTGACAGTGCTGGAATTGGCCTACAAAGTTCTCAATGTCTGTGTCCATCTTAGGCCACCACATGTAATTCCATGCAGCATCTCCAGTAGGTCCTTCCACAGAACTGTTGGTATAATTACCCTACTTCCCCAGAGGGCACAGCCCTTGTAGAGGGACAATTCAGCTCGCCGTGTTCATTAAAGTTTGACCTCTTCCGTCACTGTTCCACTCCCTGGCCACCCAATGCTGGAGTTTTGTTTGACCACATGCAGTACAGGATTGGCTTCTGTCAATCTTGGAATTCTTTTGGCCTCAATGGAGAGCTCTGGTAGCACTTCCAACATTAAAACATCTCCAATAACTGGAATTTCCATCTCTGGAGCCTCTAGCGGCAGCTTGCTAAGGGTATCTGCACGCCCTTAGCATGCTTGGTCCTGGTTGGTACAAAATCATATAGTTAAACATGGAAAGCTACAGGCTCCATCACAGTAACCTTGGAGATAAGATGTCTGGAGTTTGCCTAGTGGGGTCTAGGAGATGCAAAATGGGTTGGTGGTCTGTGATAATTATGAAAGGTCGTGCTGTCACATACTGCCTGAACTTTGTCACACCAAACATGACAGCCAAAGCCTCTTTGTCTAGTTGTGAATAGTTTTCCTCATGTTTCTGCAAAGTGCTTGACCTGAAAGCAATGGCTTTTTTGCTACCGTCCTCTTCCATATGTGCAAGCACTGCACCCAGACCATACTCAAAGGCAGCACATGTGAATCGCACTGATGTTTTTGCATCATAAGGCGCCAGACTGAAGAAGCCCTTTTACAGCACAGAAAGCATCCTTTGTCCGCTCCCATTGCCGCCCTTTGTCAAGCAAGCAATGTAAAGGTTCTGCCACGCTGACCTTGTCATACAGAAACCTGTCATAGAAATTAAGTAACCCTAAAAAGGCTTGTAGCTCCTTTTTGCAAGTGGGGGATGGACCATGGTGAATAGTTGGGTGTATCACTGCAGTGTCCACTCTATAAGCTAAGAATTTTACAGATGACACTGCACACATGCACACTCTCTCTCTTTCTCTCTCTCTCTTTCTCTCTCTCTCTTTCTCTCTCTCTCTCTCTCTTTCTCTCTCTCTCTCTCTCTTTCTCTCTCTCTCTTTCTCTTTCTCTTTCTCTTTAACTCCTTCAACTGCAGTCCTGCTTCCTCAACACAGCTGAGAACCTGATGTTCTTCATTGGATCCAATGATGAGAATATCATCCAGTAGCATTACAACTTTCTGCATCCTGGACAGCATGGTCTCCATTAACCTCTGGAGCACTGCTGTGTCGCACTTGCTATCTAATGGCAAGCATTTCACTCTGAATAACCCTTTCATGGTGTTCGCTGTTAGCACATCTGCAGCACACTCATCCACCAATACCTGCAAGTATGGATCTGCCAAGTCCAATTTGGTGAAAATCTTCCCTCCTGACAAATTGGAGAATACCTCATTGGTTGTTGGTGATGGGTTCTACATACTCTATTAACAGAACATTTGTAGTCACCCCAAAGATCCGCACTGACCCGTCAGCCTTATGGACTACAACAATAGGAATGGCCCAATGTGAGTAAGTTACAGGCTCGTACACACCCTGCTCCACCAATCTGACAATTTCTTTGCTAACAGTATCCCATAGCGAAAAGTCACCAGACGGCACTTCCTGACAATTGGCTTTGCATCCTACTCAATCTCTACACTTACTGATGGTCCCACATACTGCCTCATCTCTGTACTAGCAAATACCTTGGAATGATGCTTCCTTATGTTCACTGTCACTTCTGGTTGTACTGCTAAAACTCCAACCACTGATAATCCTTGTGGTTTCAACCAGCTGCACCCCAACAGGCTAGGCCATGTTTCTTCAGCGACCAACAGTGGTAACCTACGGCGGCCGTGTTTGTCTGCACATGCACCTCGAGGGATCCTAGTAGTCTTAACTTCTCCTGTGACCATGTATGTAAAAGAAACTTTGCTACTTGGAGTTGCGTTCTCCTTGGTCAAAGCCACTCAAACGTGTCACCACTGATGACTGTCAAGTCGGCCCCTGTGTCCACTTCCATCTTTAATGCCCTGCCATCCAGCCACACTGCCATTCTTATTGGAGGCTGGCATTTGGGTTTCTGGATCTGTAGTTGATACAGACTACAAGGTTGTGTCTTCTTCAGATGAGTCCTGACTGTCCACTACATGAAAAACCCCAGTACTTTGGTCCTGCCTTGGCCCCCTGTGTAAATCCTGAGCTTGGGTATTGTGCTTCCTTTTAGTAATGTACGCTCATTCTAAATGCCCTTGTTTTGAACAGAAATTACACACTATATTGCGATGCTTGCATTTCTCTAGGCTGGGTGACCCATTGCAGTGTCAGCAAGACTGCTGATCCTGTGGATGTTTATGCAGAGCTGGTGACCCTCTATCGCTTGGTTTGCCCCTAGGAGTAGGGTGGCACCCGGAGACACTAACTTGGTTTTCTGCTTCTGCCAACTCACTCACTTCCTCGTAAATTGCTTACATTAAGACTTGCAGCTTCTGCTGCCATATCCAAGGTGACCTGGAAAGACAGCTTATCTCTGGCCAACATTGTGTGTTGGAATGTCTTGTCACTCACTCCACATACTAACATATCTTGCAGCACTCTGTTTAAGTCATTGAAATTGCAATGTGCCGACAGACGTCGCAGTTCGGCCACATAATCAGAAATTGACTCACCTTCATGCCGATCACCCTTGTGAAATATAAATATCTCGACAATCTCACTTGGTTTCAGTTCGAAGTAGTTTCTTAACGCTGCTAGAATGTCCGCTAAGTCATACAGACAGCGTGACATCCGGAGATCTTATCTCTCGTCGCCAGTGTAGCATTTTCGGTAACTCCACGAGATGCACCAGTGTTTACGACCCATGATATACATTATCTCCACCGGGATAACACTAAAAACCGACTTGTTTACATTCTCTTGGAGTTTCCCACCAGAAACTGTTAACCTTGTTCATCATAACAAAGCAACAATAATGTTGCCAACCTTACACATGTTGGAACATGACAATTTAGCCCAAAAAAAATTTAAAAAAGTAAAAAATGTATTATCTACTAAAACTTTTGCACCCATATCACAAAAAAATAGTATTATATGAAACTGAATGAAAAATAAGAAATTAAACTTTACAATTGATGGAGAATGGCTTCATTTACATAATACTGACAGTTTCTGCTCTACATTGCTTGCCTTGCCATGAAAAATTTCCCATCAGGATGTACAGGATTAAAGGACAGTGGTGAAATATATACATCCATCCATATATACATACATACTCGCAACACCTGTGGTCAAGATAAATTAAGCAATTTAGGTTGTTTTTTCCATTTGGCCTCACCTTAGTCAGTCATTCAACCAAAATTTATATTGTTGATAAAAATTAACAAATAATCATGCCTCCTTTTTTATGATAAAGTGTGTGTAATCAGTTGGCATTATTGTTCCTACTAAAATGGCTGAAGTTACTTTCATCTTAATGAATGTGGATATGGGTGAAATAGAGGAGGTGGAGAGGAGTTAAGTATCATGCAAGTAGCTAAAACCCCAGTAAAGTATAAACAGGTGGTCCAGAATCCCTGGTTGCTCTTCATGCTCCCTTAATTTATGTAGTAATTAAATACTTCTTGCACAAAATGCTGTCAGTTCAGCAAATTTTGTGAACACAAGACTGAACATTTAAAATTATGTTTCCAGCTCACGGTGAGAAAATTGATGACAGGCTAATACCAAACCTGCATCTGCTGACACAACAGANACATTGCTTGCCTTGCCATGAAAAATTTCCCATCAGGATGTACAGGATTAAAGGACAGTGGTGAAATATATACATACATACATACTCGCAACACCTGTGGTCAAGATAAATTAAGCAATTTAGGTTGTTTTTTCCATTTGGCCTCACCTTAGTCAGTCATTCAACCAAAATTTATATTGTTGATAAAAATTAACAAATAATCATGCCTCCTTTTTTATGATAAAGTGTGTGTAATCAGTTGGCATTATTGTTCCTACTAAAATGGCTGAAGTTACTTTCATCTTAATGAATGTGGATATGGGTGAAATAGAGGAGGTGGAGAGGAGTTAAGTATCAGGCAAGTAGCTAAAACCCCAGTAAAGTATAAACAGGTGGTCCAGAATCCCTGGTTGCTCTACATGCTCCCTTAATTAATGTAGTAATTAAATACTTCTTGCACAAAATGCTGTCAGTTCAGCAAATTTTGTGAACATAAGACTGAACATTAAAAATTATGTTTCCAGCTCACGGTGAGAAAATTGATGACAGGCTAATACCAAACCTGCATCTGCTGACACAACAGANAAAATTATGTTTCCAGCTCACGGTGAGAAAATTGATGACAGGCTAATACCAAACCTGCATCTGCTGACACAACAGAACAAGCAGAAGAGAAGAAACATTGCAGCACTGAAAGAAAATACATGCGTAAATGAAACAAATCGCAATGATGTCAGGGAGATTGAATGTACCATCTTGATACCATTGAAACCAAACAGCAGAAAAAAGTATGGTTCCACAAGAAGTAATCAGGTTACTTCCATACCATCTAGAATCCAAGAGCAAATGTATATGGCGGTTTTATACAAGAGAAACAAACATTTCCAAAGAAACTACAGCAACAACAATTTGCCACTATCTGGTTTTTCTGGTAACAGCGCAAAGTGTTCCAAGACAGACTCACTTTTCAATTTAGAAGCACAATTGCGACATTCCAAGCCTGCAAGTTTAATTCAGCTGAATGATAATTTAACTGAAGTCATTACTGAAGAGGAGTTAGAATTCGAGACGTCTTCTGCAGCAGTGTTCGCGCTTTCTGCTCACTTTAGCGCTGCAAACATTCCGCAGAATACCACTTCAAGGAACCTAAAAATACCTGATGATCAAGCAGTGATGGATGATTACTTAGACATGCTGGAAGATTGGGAAAAGTGGCATGGGAAATATGTGACTCGTTAAAACATCATTAGTCTGGTGCAAAACTAGAACAAACTTGAATACGCTTTCAAGGANATGGGAAATATGTGACTCGTTAAAACATCATTAGTCTGGTGCAAAACTAGAACAAACTTGAATACGCTTTCAAGGAACTGGCTGTGAAATACAATATAAAGTTGAATATGAATAACCTTTGAATAAATATAATGCTGAAATCAAAAAGCTTTGAAGTAAAAAAATAGTTTATATTCTTAAAAGATTTTGACTGTGATATTAATGTAAATAAAATTTAAATGTGGATTTTACTAAAAGTATGAAAAGTTGAAAATATGGTAAGTTACAATCTTTATTTTCATACTAAATTTTTTTAACTGTTTCCTGTATTTTAATAATTAGTTTATGTTCAGCTTATATCTGGACACAAAAATCAAGTGTGAAGAATGTTTGCATGTTCAATACAAGCTTTGGGAAGTTCCACTCATTGGTGAATTGTTACTACTTTTCCTCTGCAATGTACAACTATGTGTGTTGGCTCCTGTGACTTAATTTTAGTCTTAAATAAGATCATAAAATTACATTGGTTGTAAATTGATAGAAAAAGTGTTGACGAAAACACAATACACAGTTTCCTTAATTTTTAAAAATTGAGCTTATTTATTTCACTAACTGTGACATAATTTTACACTGTAATTAACATGAGTAATTTTACTTGGATCAAACAAATCAAAAATATTTTAAATTCCCTATTATACAAAGTACACATTGTTTTTGTTTTTGCTTACAAGAATGGTAAAAGCATTCCATACAATTAATACCATTGCAGGTTTTGGCTGTATTGTACAGAGTTGTTTCAAAGAGAAAAATGAAAAGGGTTATATGTTTGGTTATTAGAGGAAGAAACACATGGGGCATTAAGTATTTTTTTTCATGGGTTTTGAAGTGTTTTGTTGCTTATTACTAATATCCATAATGCAATGGCAACTATGACTTTATCCCATGTATGTTTTAAAGTCAAGGTGTACGCAGATTCTGGAAAATCTTAGCATTTCAAATGAAAATTCAAAGATGACTCCTGACTGAAGCACTAGCGCCAACTATGTGTCAAGGAACTTCTGTCGAAAGAATGGCAAGGAACTGTAATTAGTTGTCAGATAGTTTTCTGTATATAGCTAAAGCGGTAAAAACGGGAAGAAGAGGTTGGTACGATTGAGGAAGAATCGGTTCACGGCATGAGTTTACTGGGTTGGGCGTGACACGTGTGTGTAATTAAGGAGTGGTTAATTACAGGAATGTCCGTGGAGTAGGAGAATGGGCCTTCAGAATGGAACGTGAATGTGAAGTATGATGAGTAGGAGATAGGAGGTGAAATATAACAGTGGTGACAAGGACAAATCGAACCAGACGTGCACGGATGGCAATGTAAACAAACAGTGGCGTAATTTTCATCGGTTGGGGAATTTATCCCAGGCCAAGACCCTTGGAAAACTTTTTCTGAATGTCTTCAGTATTATTTCTTGACAAATAAAGTAAAGGATAATGAGGAAAAGAGAGCAATATTTTTTACAATTTGCGGGGCAGAACTCTATAACCTATTCACGTTGCTGGTGGTGCCAAAATCGACAACAGAAGTAGAGCTAACAGATATTTTGACACAGTTAACATGCCATTTTAAGCCAAAATTGAGTGAAATAGTAGAAAATTACAAATTTTACAAGCGCGACCAGTTGGAAGGCGAGTCCATCGTGGAATATGTTGCAGAATTGCAGCAATGGAGTATACACTGTAATTTCAAGGAATTTGAAAGGATTTTGTGGGGTCAGAGTGATTTGTGGGATGCTTGATGCAAAACTCCAGAATGCACTCCTGATGAAAGAGAAACTGACATACATACAACATACAAGGAAGCCGTGGACATGGCACTTGCAGCAGAAGTGACTGATCACAATCTTAGCTACTTAAGTCAGGTTAGGATCGGCAGCAGGAGTGATTCACAAAGTAGGGTTAAGCAAGCAGAGACTGCAGTCTCAGATGTCAACATTCCAGCTAGTACACAACCATTCAGAGATAGCAAGAAACCCTGTTGGAGGTGCAATGATGACCATACNAACCATTCAGAGATAGCAAGAAACCCTGTTGGAGGTGCAATGATGACCATACCCCTGAGTCATGCCAACACAGTCACACAGTGTGCCACTTTTGCTCCAAGACGGGACATTTAGTGTGTGCATGCATAGGCAAGAAGAAAAGAGAGGGCTGTATTGAAGAGAAAGGGGCAGCAGGGAAAACGAAGGACATTAAGAATGACAGGATGTAACACAGCAGCAGAATGGGGAATTACAACATGAGCAACCACTCTGAATTGAACGACAACGAAGAGGCAGCAGTGTATACGCTGCACAAGACAATGGGACAGTTAAGGAACAGCAAGCCACCAATTTTTGTGGATGTGTGGTTAGATTGAAAGAAACATTCAATGGATATCTTACAANGCAGGAGTGATTCACAAAGTAGGGTTAAGCAAGCAGAGACTGCAGTCTCAGATGTCAACATTCCAGCTAGTACACCACCATTCAGAGATAGCAAGAAACCCTGTTGGAGGTGCAATGATGACCATACCCCTGAGTCATGCCAACACAGTCACACAGTGTGCCACTTTTGCTCCAAGATGGGACATTTAGTGTGTGCATGCATAGGCAAGAAGAAAAGAGAGGGCTGTATCGAAGAGAAAGGGGTAGCAGGGAAAACGAAGGACACTAAGAATGACAGGATGTAACACAGCAGCAGAATGGGGAATTGCCAACATGAGCAACCACTCTGAATTAGACGACAACGAAGAGGCAGCAGTGTATACGCTGTATAAGACAATGGGACGGTTAAGGAACAGCAAGCCACCAATTTTTGTGGATGTGTGGTTAGATTGAAAGAAACATTCAATGGATATCTTACAANGTTAAGGAACAGCAAGCCACCAATTTTTGTGGATGTGTGGTTAGATTGAAAGAAACATTCAATGGATATCTTACAATCATTAGTTATGAAACATACAAATTGCTGTGGCCAGAGAAGTCCCCACTACAAGAAGCCAACCTGGTGTTGCACACTTACTCGCAAGAAAAATTGAAGGTTAAGGGAAGACTGGGAGTGACTGCACAAACCAAAACCTACCAAGGTAGACTTCGGCTGTTGTAGCAGAGGATAAAGGACCTAGTCTGCTGGGCAGGAACTGATTAGACCCCTTAGGAATCACAGTGGAAGGTATCTTTAGTGTCTGGCAACAGGGAATGGTGAAAGTAATGCAGCAATGTCCACACATGTTCGACAGCACAATGCAGAGACAGTATACGGGGCTGCCAGTGGCAGTAGAGATGGTGGGTGAAGCTCAACCCATATTTGTTTGGAAAAGTCAAGTTCAAGTGGTGCCATTCNGCCAGTGGCAGTAGAGATGGTGGGTGAAGCTCAACCCATATTTGTTTGGAAAAGTCAAGTTCAAGTGGTGCCATTCGCATCAAAGGAGGGGGTGAGTGGCTAAATTGTCAAATTAGTAGCATGGGGAGTATATGAATTGATGGAATATTCATCTTGGGCAACACCAGTGGTGCCTCTTTCAAAAGCAGATGGTTCAGTGCGGATTTGTGGGGACTATAAGTGCATGGTAAATACGGTACTCAAAACTAATGTGATCCCTTCCCAACAGTAAATGAAGCACTTACAAGTGTGGCGGACTGAACACTCTTTATCAAGTGAGACCTGCAATATGCATACTTACAAGTAGCGGTGGATGAAGCAACAGCAGAATTACTGACAGTCAACACCATGAATAGACTGTTTAAGGTAAGATGGTTGCCCTTTGGCCTCAGTAGCTGCCCAGCAATGTTCCAATGCCATGGAAATGTAGTTGTTAGGAATACAGGGGGATGTTAGTAAGGCTGGATGATATTTTGGTCACAGGTAGAGGAAAACAGGAACATTGGGAACGAGTACACAAGGTATTAAAGCGAATCGACCAAGCAGGACCGAGATTGAAAAAGTCCAAGTGTATCTTTGTGGCAGAATCTGTGGTTTTTTGGGATATAAGATTGATAGTCAAGGGATCCACCCAATGGATGGGAAAGTGGAAGCCATCCAGAAAGTACCAGTTCCCACCTGTAAGAGAGACCTGCAGTCATTTCTGGGAATGTTAAATTTCTATTAGCGATTTGTGGAAAACTGCGCAGAGGTGTTGGAACCGCTCCATAGATTACTGAACGAGGGGAAATATTAGAAGGGGACAGAAGACCATGATATCGCATTCCAGGAGGCCAAGAAACTTTTGCAATTAGACCAGGTACTCACTCATTCTGACATGTGATGCGTCTGTATATGGGGTGGGGGCGATGTTAGCCCATGTCAAGGATAATGGAAGTGAGACGCCCGTGGTGTACGCCCCTCTCATTTTACAGAGCCAGGAGGGGAATTACTCCCAGTTAGACAAGGGTGCAATGGCTGTCATGTTTGGGGTGACTAAGTTTCAGCAGTAGGTGACAGCCAGACTCTTTGTCATTGTCACCGATCACAAGCCCCTAGTACACTTACTGGACCCCACCAAACAAACCCCTGACATTCTGTCTCCACTACTTTTGAGATAGAGTCTGTTGCTGGCAATGTTCAATTATCAGGTTAGAGTTCAATGTTGGAAGCCATGCACTCCCCACCAATAGATGCTGTGACTCTGGCTCGGTTAACAACCGAAGACAAAGATCTAGCTCAGGTCAAACATGAAACTATGACAGGATGGCGGGGAGATAATAGGTCATATAGAGTGGTGATTTCAATGGCGAGGATGAAGGAGCTCTTGGAGGTATTGCATGTGGATCACGAAGAGTAGTGAAGTCAAAGGCAATAGCTCGGAGCTACATGTGGTAGCCTGGAATGAACCACGAGATTGAGCAAATGGTGGGACAATGTGAGAGATGTCAGCAGCATCGGATCAATCTACTAAAGGTAACTGACTCTACATGGGCATCGGTGACAAAACCATATGTAAGGCTGCGCATAGATTTGTTTGGACCATTTCAGGGTCAGGTCTTCCTTATTGTGGTAGATCCCCACTCAAAATGGCCAGTAGTGAAGAAAATACCATCTATGTAGTCAGCAGTAGTGATCCAAGAACTATGAGAGAGATTCAGCTACCACGGAATTCCCCAGTACCTGGTATCGGATAATGGTACAGCCTTTGTGTCCAAAGAAATGGCAGTGTTTTTGAAGAAGAACGGCATCCAACTGATAGGCACGACACCATTTAATTCGTCGTCCAATGGTCATGCTGAATGGATGGTGCAAAGCGTTAAAGTAAAGCGCAAGAAAATGCATGAGGAGAATTGGCGAGGATGCTATTAGTCTTGCGAACCATACCGGTAGGAGAGAGACAGGCCACTCTGCTGAGCTGATCATGGGATGATGACTACAGACAGTGCTGGACAAGATTAGACCACTGACTGATATTGAGGGGACAAGAGAAATGGCAGAGGGGTCTGGGGGCTGCAGAGTTCGTCAGTTCACGGTGGGACAGTATGTACTTTTCCTTAACTACAGTGGAAAACAGAAATGGCTCCTAGGTCAGATTGAAGCACGATAAGGACCATGGACGTATGAAGTGAGAACACAGGAAGGCCAGTTGTATAGACGACACTTGGATCAATTATTGCTCAGAGAAGAACCAGGAGATGCTACAAAATTCAGAATGGAGACTGAATTAGGGGAAGGTGTTAAAGTATGGCAAGGAGGTGGATGCTGGGCCAGTGATGATCATGTAAGGGTCTTCTGTTCACAGAATTCTACAAAGTCAAGACTAGGGTAGTCGGGAGAACCACAGAAGTAGCACCCCTCGGCACAAGTGGGGGACCGGAGTCTGATGCCAGAACACATCAGGAATCCCATCTGAAGGTTTGAGCAACCACCAGCTGAATCACAGGACCAACCACAGGGACAGCTGGCATCTCCAGATCAGCATGAACCACAGCCATGGAAATCAGGAAGGCTGAAACTGCCTGCTCCAATAGCTAAAGTGGTAAAAAACGGGAAGAAGAGGTTGGTAAAATTACGTGGATGTTTCGTGTGAGTGAAAATTTATTAGTGTATTCTTAAAGAATGTGTTGTGATGTAAGATATTCATTTAGCTGTGACCATACTTCAGAACATAAAAAAATATAACAGAAGAACATCGCACAAATAACACTTGTATGACTATTGAAAAAACGAGTTGCAATGGACAGTAATTTAAGTGGATTTAATTTTCAAAACAAATAAATATAAACAAAAAAATATTAGATAGATATGCTGCTAATATAACACATGTATTATTTTTGTCCTTTATTTTGCTCAGGCGTAACTGAACTAATAAAGCAAAAGAAAAAACAAAATTGCTACTGGGATGATATGACAGTCTTATGGTTTCCAAAAAAATGAAATCATTAAAATGTGTCCGTTGCAAAATAAAAGTTCAGCACAGCATGACCGTACAATTTGGTGCAGGCGGGGCAATCCATTAATGTGTGCGTCAGGATTTATTAAACCCGGACTGACTGAGATAATATTTTGTCAGCCTCGTGGAGATCACTTCCTAATGTGAATATAAATAGGCCTAACTGTCCAGCCATTAATGTCATTTCTTAGTAGTTCGTCTGCAGATTTCTTTCTCAATACTAGCAAAAACTTACTTCTCCAAAACGTTCTTTTTTTTCCCCACAGATTAGTAAGTCAATAACAAAATATTGAAATCTTAGTACATTAAAGAAAGCTGTATTTTGCCAAATTAAATTCTACCAAAGAGGACAAAAAGTAAAATTACTAACTTAAAATTCAGAGTCTTTGTACAGAGCAAAATTAAATTGACTGTAATAAAAAGACATCAAGAATTTAAGATGTAGTTACTAAAATAAATATCACAAACTTTGGGCTCAAAATGTCAATGTAAATATTATAACCAAATTATTATAAGAATTCAACTGTTGAAATTTAAAACAAAATAAGTCAATTACTTATTAAATTAAAATAAAACTTTCAGATGTAATGTTACAATTAGATAAATGCTCTACTTGCTTGGGCAAACATTTTAAACTGAGCTTTAAAATGTTAGTGCAAGCATACCACAAGCTTCTATTTACAACATCATGTAAACAAATAAACAACTGAGGGAGAGAAAAAAAAACCTGGATGGATACATAACACCTCTCTCCTGTACTTTGTGGCAGTTTAAGTTCAAGCCCATAAAATGCTGAAAATAAAAGAAAATAACACAAAACAATCTCTAAACATATCACAACCCATGATACAATAAAATAATTATGTTCAAACAACATTGAAATATTGGAAGGGATGGCTGCAGGCTGCTGAATAAGAAGGTGAAGAGGAATGATGACATGACTGTGCTTGCTCTGGCACAAGCTGCTGTTATTCCACTATCTTGATCCAGTCAGTATGCCATTGAAGATGTACAGTCTGACGAAAAATTGCTTTGACAGTTCATTTGCATGGTAACCTATTCTTCATTCATCCATATATCCCAAGATATTCACACATCTAGAAATTTTTCTTTTGTTGCACAGTGTTTGAGAGCTTTTTTTTTTCTCCCCACGTTTAGTTCCAAGTGCTAACATAGGTGTGTACACAGCTATAATGTTAATGTTTTTCACGTCGTAAAATCACTGCTGTACTAATAATTTATTTACCAACAATGACATCGTATTTTAATTCACAGTTCAGCACTTTTTGAGACTGTTCAATGTTTTTAAGTAATAACTCCCATATATAAGTTTATTTGTACTAAGGTTGTACCTATATCAACAAGGGCACTTAGCGTTCAGTGTATAAAAATTTAAATCCATTTCACTGTTTTAAATTCTTACTTTGCTTTTACATATTTCATAACTGAGAGGTGGTGAACCTCGTAAAGATCAAACAGCATTAGAAATGGGTATGAAACAATTTTCCAATAGTAACATAACTTAGGCTCACATATTCAAACAGTCTGAAAAAAAATAATTGCAAAAATTAATTACAACACTTGAAGGTGTGTTAGGGGAGATTTGTTACAACTCCAAACCCTATTCAACAATGCCGGAATGGAAGGGCGGGGGAAATTGGGGATTCCCGAGAAAACCAGCTACCAGTGGCATCGTCCGGCGTGATTCCCACGTGCGAAAATCCGGGAGCGACCCTGCCAGGAATCGAACCCGGTTTGCCTAGGTGGGAGGCGAGGAGTCTAACCACTGCACCACCGCGACCCATCAGGCTGGATGTGCACCTACTTTTGCATCTGGCGAACTCACCAAGATGNGGCGAGGAGTCTAATCACTGCACCACCACGGCCCATCAGGCTGGATGTGCACCTACTTTTGCATCTGGCGAACTCACCAAGATGGCTGGTGGCATCCTGGAATAGGGCGGAGGGGGGATTGCAAATCTACAGTGACTAGTACTGTGAATGTAGTGAAACTAGTTTGTTCACTGTAGTAAAAGCCCTAGCCACTATGCCCATGGTACACTGGCCCTCACTCCGTAACATTGGGAACGCCTAACACCTGAACTTTACAATGGGTGGAGTTTGCATTTACTGTACATCCATAATTTGCTGCATCATGGGGTCATCTGTCGTACTACTCTTGTGACTGCTCCCTCGTGGACCCAGCGTTACTGTAACCAGAGGACAGTTNCATGGGGTCATCTGTCGTACTACTCTTGTGACTGCTCCCTCGTGGACCCAGCGTTACTGTAACCAGAGGACAGTTAACTGAAATGGTTGAACTGAAGTGGCAACTGTCTCCGGATGAACAGAGGAGACAAATCTCAAAATTCTGCCATGTCGCCTTGCTTATATAAGTCAGTAATGGAAGCGCTCTCAATGCGATGGCAGAATCAATCCCTTGCTAATCAGAATAGTAATCAGCCAGCTATCACATATCACACAAGTGCTGACACCACCTTGGCATGGCCACTTCCCTGGGTCAGTTGCATATGACTCACATCCACTTCCAGGGCTTGCCGCGCTCACCGAGACCCCTCGGCACCAAGACACGAGGGGCAGGGAGATGTTGAGCACTTTCTGTCTATTCACTGTGGCCCTCACCCATGTCATTACATTCTCTTGGGTAAAAGAATTTATAATTATTCAGCTTTTAAACATAGTTTTGTAAGTAAGAAAGATAAATTCTTGGTTTTCGACAATGATGTTGGAAAAATTATAACGGGATGTCATGGTCTCAGGAGCAGGGAAAGGTAATTCAGCATTGCCTTACGTAAGTGGTAACTTATGCGATTGTTTCACGCACAAGAAGCAGTTAATGCAGTCGTGAAGTGACAGGTCACAAAATAAAAACACTGAAATTACGTGACACTCATGTAACAAACCCTCGTCTGAGGCACTTAAACTTTGTGACAGTTAAGGCATGTCACCAGCCTGCAAAGATCANGCCAGTGGCAGTAGAGATGGTGGGTGAAGCTCAACCCATATTTGTTTGGAAAAGTCAAGTTCAAGTGGTGCCATTTGCATCAAAGGAGGGGATGAGTGGCAAAATTGTCAGATTAGCAGCATGGGGGGGTATATGAATTGGTGGAATATTCATCTTGGGCAACACCAGTGGTGCCTCTTTCGAAAGCAGATGGTTCAGTGCGGATTTGTGGGGACTATAAGTGCACTGTAAATACGGTACGCAAAACTAATGTGATCCCTTCCCAACAGTAAATGAAGCACTTACAAGTGTGGCGGACTGAACACTCTTTATCAAGTTAGACCTGCAAGATGCATACTTACAAGTAGCGGTGGATGAAGCAACAGCAGAATTACTGACAGTCAACACCATTAATGGACTGTTTAAGGTAACATGGTTGCCCTTTGGCCTCAGTAGCTGCCCAGCAATGTTCCAATGCCATGGAAATGTAGTTGTTAGGAATACAGGGGGATGTTAGTAAGGCTGGATGATATTTTGGTCACAGGTAGAGGAAAACAGGAACATTGGGAATGGGTACACAAGGTGCTAAAGCAAATCGACCAAGCAGGACCAAGGTTGAAAAAGGCCAAGTGTATCTTTGTGGCAGAATCTGTGGTTTTTTGGGTTATAGGATTGATAGTCAAGGGATCCACCCAATGGATGGGAAAGTGGAAGCCATCCAGAAAGTATCAGTTCCCACCTGTAAGAGAGACCTGAAGTCATTTTTGGTAATGTTAAATTTCTATGAGTGATTTGTGGAAAACTGCGCAGAGGTGTTGGAACCGCTCCATAGATTACTGAACGAGGGGAAATTTAAGGGGACAGAAGACCATGATATCGCATTCCAGGAGGCCAAGAATCTTTTGCAATTAGACCAGGTACTCATTCATGATTTACACAAGCCACTCATTCTGACGTGTGATGCGTCTGTATATGGGGTGGGGGCGGTGTTAGCCCATAATGGAAGTGAGATGCCCTTGGTGTTCGCCCCTCTCATTTTACAGAGCCAGGAGAGGAATTACTCCCAGTTAGACAAGGATGCGATGGCAGTCATGTTTGGGGTGACCAAGTTTCAGCAGTAGGTGACAGCCAGGATCTTTGTCATTGTCACCAATCACAAGCCCCTAGTACACTTACTGGACCCCACCAAACAAACCCCTGACATTCTATCTCCACTTATTTTGAGTACAGAACTGGGAAGCAAATAAGTCAAGCGGACGCTCTCAGTCGGCTACCTGTAAACTCGAGAGAGGTACAAATACTGGCAATGGGGGATTTGTTAATGTTAGAAGCCATGCCCTCCCCACCAATAGATGCTGTGACTCCGGCTCAGTTAACAACCGAAGACAAAGTTCTAGCTCAGGTCAAACATGAAACTATGACAGGATGGCGGGGAGATAATAGGTCATATAGAGTGGTGATTTCAATGGCGAGGATGAAGGAGCTCTTGGAGGTATTGCATGTGGATCACGAGGGGTAGTGAAGTCAAAGGCAATAGCTCGGAGCTACATGTGGTCGCCTGGAATGAACCATGAGATTGAGCGAATATGGTGGGACAATGTGAGAGATGTCAGCAGCATTAGATCAATCTACTAAAGGTAACTGACTCTACATGGGCACCGGTGACAAAACCATATGTAAGGCTGCACATAGATTTTTTTTTACCATTTCAGGATCAGGTCTTTCTAATTGTGGTAGATCCCCACTCAAAATGGCCAGAAGTGAAGAAAATACCATCTATGTAGTCAGCAGTAGTGATCCAAGAACTATGAGAGAGATTCAGCTACCACGGAATTCCCCAGTACCTGGTATCGGATAATGGTACAGCCTTTGTGTCCAAAGAAATGGCAGTGTTTTTGAAGAAGAATGGCATCCAACTGATAGGCACGACACCATTTAATTTGTCGCCCAATGGTCATGCTGAATGGATGGTGCAATGCATTAAAGTTAAGCGCAAGAAAATGCATGAGGAGAATTGGCGAGGATACTATTAGTCTTGCGAACCATACCGGTAGGAGAGAGACAGGCCACTCGGCTGAGCTGATCATGGGATGACGATTACAGACAGTGCTGGACAAGATTAGACCACCGACTGATATTGAGGGGACAAGAGAAATGGCAGAGGGGTCTGGGGGCTGCAGAGTTCGTCAGTTCACGGTGGGACAGTATGTACTTTTCCTTAACTACAGTGGAAAACAGAAATGGCTCCCAGGTCAGATTGAAGCACGACAAGGACCATGGACGTATGAAGTGAGAACACAGGAAGGCCAGTTGTATAGACGACATGTGGATCAATTATTGCTCAGAGAAGAACCAGGAGATTCTGCAAAATTCAGGATGGAGACTGAATTAGGGGAAGGTGTGCAAGTATGGCAAGGAGGTGGATGCTGGGCCAGTGATGATCATGTACGGGTCTTCTGTTCACAGAATTCTACAAAGTCAAGACTAGGGTAGTCAGAAGGAGCACCCCTCAGCACAAGTGGGGGACTGGAGTCCAATGCCAGAACATATCAGGAATCCCATCTGAAGGTTTGAGCAACCACCAGCCGAATCACAGGACCAACCACAGGGACAGGTGGCATCTCCAGATCAGCATGAACCACAGCCATGGAAATCGGGAAGGCTGAAACTGCCTGCTACAATAGCTGAAGTGGTAAAAACGTGTTCTGTATATAGCTAAAGTGGTAAAAACGGGAAGAAGAGGTTGGTGAAATTACGTGGGTGTTTCGTGTGAGTGAAAATTTATTAGTGTATACTTAAAGAATGTGTTGTGATGTAAGATATTCATTTAGCTGTGACCATACTTGAGAACATAAAAAATATAACAGAACAACATCACACAAATGACACTTGTGTGACTATTGAAAAAATGAGTTGCAATGGACAGTAATTTAAGTGTATTTAATTTTCAAAACAAATAAAAAAAAAAATTAGATACATATGCTGCTAATACAACACATTTTAATAGGGTTCAACCACCTCTCATGTATTATTTTTATCCTTTATTTTGCTCGGGCGTAACTCAACTAATAAAGCAAAAGAAAAAACAAAATTGCTACTGGGATGATATGACAGTCTTATGGTTTCCAAAAAAATGAAATCATTAAAATGTGTCCATTGCAAAATAAAAGTTCAGCACAGCGTGACGGTACAATTTGGTGCAGGCGGGGCGATCCATTAATGTGTGCGTTGGGATTTATTAAACCCGGACTGACTGAGATAATATTTTGTCAGCCTCGCGGAGATCACTTCCTAATGTGAATATAAATAGGCCTAACTGTCCAGCCATTAATGCCATTTCTTAATAGTTTGTCTGCAGATTTCTTTCTCAATACTAGCAAAAACTTACTTCTCCAAAACGTTCTTTTTTTTTTTCCACAGATTAGTAAGTCAATAACAAAATATTGAAATCTTAGTACATTAAAGAAAGCTGTATTTTGCCAAATTAAATTCTACCAAAGAGGACAAAAAGTAAAATTACTAACTTAAAATTCAGAGTCTGTGTACAGAGCAAAATTAAATTGACTGTAATAAAAAGACATCAAGGAATTTAAGAGGTAGTTACTAAAATTAATATCACAATCTTTGGGCTCAAAATGTCAATGCAAATATAACCAAATTATTATAAGAATTCAACTGTTGAAATTTAAAACAAAATAAGTCAATTACTTATTAAATTAAAATAAAACTTTCAGATGTAATGTTACAATTAGATAAATGCTCTATTTGCTTGGGCAAACATTTTAAACTGAGCGTTAAAATGTTAGTGCAAGCATACCACAACCTTCTATTTACAACATCATGTAAACAAATAAACAACTGAGGGAGAGAAAAAATAACACCTCTCTCCTGTACTTTGTGGCAGTTTAAGTTCAAGTCCATAAAATGCTGAAAATAAAAGACAATAACACAAAACAATCTCTAAACATATCACAACCCATGATCCAATAAAATAATTATGTTCAAACAACATTGAAATATTGGAAGGGATGGCTGCAGGCTGCTGAATGAGAAGGTGAAGAGGATTGATGACATGACTGTGCTTGCTCTGGCACAAGCTGCTGTTATTCCACTATCTTGATCCAGTCAGTATGCCATTGAAGATGTACAGTCTGACGAAAAATTGCTTTGACAGTTTGTTGGCATGGTAACTACCTATTCTTCATTCATCCATATATCCCAAGATGTTCACACATCTAGAAATTTTTCTTTTGTTGCACAGTGTTTGAGAGCTTTTTTTTTTCTCCCCACGTTTAGTTCCAAGTGCTAACACAGGTGTGTACACAGCTATAATGTTAATGTTTTTCACGTCGTAAAATCACTGCTGTACTAGTAATTTATTTACGAACAATGACATCGTATTTTAATTCACAGTTCAGCACTTTTTATGACTGTTCAATGTTTTTAAGTAATAACTCCCATGTATAAGTTTATTTGTACTAAGTTTGTACCTATATCAACAAGGGCACTTAGCGTTCTGTGTATAAAAATTTAAATTCATTTCACAGTTTTAAATTATTACATATTTCATAACTGAGATGTGGTGAACCTCGTAAAGATCAAACAGCATTAGAAATGGGTATGAAACAATTTTCCAACAGTAACATAACTTAGGCTCACATATTCAAACAGTCTGAAAAAAAATCATTGCAAAAATTAATTACAACACTTGAAGGTGTGTTAGGGGAGATTTGTTACAACTCCAAACCCTATTCAACAATGCCGGAATGGAAGGGCGGGGGAAATTGGAGATTCCCGAGAAAACCAGCTACCAGTGGCATCGTCCGGCGTGATTCCCACGTGCGAAAATCCGGGAGCGACCCTGCCAGGAATCGAACCCGGTTTGCCTAGGTGGGAGGCGAGGAGTCTAACCACTGCACCACCGCGACCCATCAGGCTGGATGTGCACCTACTTTTGCATCTGGCGAACTCACCAAGATGGCTGGTGGCATCCTGGAATAGGATGGAGGAGGGAGGGATTGCAAATCTACAGTGACTAGTACTGTGAATGTGGTGAAACTAGTTTGTTCACTGTAGTAAAAGCCCTAGCCAATATGCCCATGGTACACTGGCCCTCACTCCGTAACATTGGGAACGCCTAACACCTGAACTTTACATTGGGTGGAGTTTGCATTTACTGTACATCCATAATTTGCTGCCTCATGGGGTCATCTGTCGTACTACTCTTGTGACTGCTCCCTCGTGGACCCAGCGTTACTGTAACCAGAGGACAGTTGACTGATCTGGTTGAACTGAAGTGGCAACTGTCTCCGGATGAACAGAGGAGACAAATCTCAAAATTCTGCCATGTCGCCTTGCTTATGTAAGTCAGTAATGGAAGCGCTCTCAATGCGGTGGCAGAATCAATCCCTTGCTATCAGCCAGCTATCACATATCACACAAGTGCTGACACCACCTTGGCATGGCCACTTCCCTGGGTCACATCCACTTCCAGGGCTTGCCGCGCTCACCGAGACCCCTCGGCACCAAGACACGAGGGGCAGGGAGATGTTGAGCACTTTCTTTCTATTCACTTTGCCCCTTACCCATGTCATTATATTCTCTTGGGTAAAATAATTTATAATTATTCAGCTTTTAAACATAGTTTTGTAAGTAAGAAAGATAAATTCTTGGTTTTCGCCAATGATGTTGGAAAAATTATAACAGGATGTCATGGTCTCAGGAGCAGGGAAAGGTAATTCAGCATTGCCATACGTAAGTGGTAACTTATGTGATTGTTTCACACACAAGAAGCAGATAACGCAGTCGTTAAGTGGCCGGTCACAAAATAAAAACACTGAAATTACGTGACATTTTTTTACTCATGTAACAAACCCTCGTCTGAGGCACTTAAACTTTGTGACAGTTAAGGCATGTCACCAGCCTGCAAAGATCAAACAAGACACACTGTCTTACACAAAATAATTAAGTGGTGATTAAGTCCCCAGCGCGGGAGCCGGTGGGGTTGGAGGTGGAACTGTTTCCAGATGAAGAAAAACAAGAAAGACATTAAGTGCCAATAAAAAGATATTGATGACTATTGAAAACTACATGATTAGCTATTAAAAGTTGCAGGTCTGGGAATGGCGGAGAACACATGCCCTCCTCCTAATGTGCTCATTGCCAGACTAACTAACATGGCGTCGGCCCACCTGGAGGACCGGGCGGATTCTTGCCAAGTGTGCAATAATAGATTAGATAACACATTTTAAAAACCAAAGCAATTAACCACACATTATTGACCCTTAATAAACAACATAAAAAACCATTTTCTACAGATTAGGTAAACAAATAACATGTAAAAATTATAGGTTGGCAAGGGAATTGTATAGAAATGTACTTATTATTGCAATTGGAGCTGCCTTTCCAAGTCCGTTGGTGGTTGAATCAGTATACACATTAATACTCCAATAATTAAATCACTTTTGGTTAAGTAATTTTCCCCTGAGTTTCCAGGATTCAGGGGTGGTTCGCCATGGACGAGCCCACTTTGCCAGAGCAAGGGTATAGAGTAGGTATGCTCAATTGGGACTAAAACAAAGCTATCTAATTACTCCCTACAATTTTACGTTATTGTGTGGTGGTGCAATATATTAGAATTTTCCCTGCACATTTTGTACACTCATACATTGCACATAATGCATGCACGTGGGTGTAAACACTAAATGAAGGGGACACGCAAGGGGCATCTGGATTATGGGGACAGCTTTGTACCCCTCGCTCTGCATTCATTTCCCCGGCAGTATTATTACTGGGGACTCTTCTGTACGTAGTCAGCCGGCCCGAATTATCACGCCTACGCCCTCAAAAGTTACCTCTTGAGGGCATGAAGGCGGAACGGCCACTTGACTGGTGGTGTCGTGGAAATATGCTGGAAAAGTGCACTTCCAACATCCCACGCCGGCTCTGGAGTCGGAAAGTGTGACCTCCCCGTTCGAGGTATGGGTAATCCCCAGTAGAGGGTAAGTCGTAGCTTCGCAGTGCCGGCAGGACAAACAAACTAAGGGAGGAGGGATGCAGCATGCGGTTAACCCTTTACAGGGAACTGTGGAATAATGAACTTGAAAGTCATTACTTTATCCCGTAACACTACAACAAAGTTGTAATTTTGCAAGAATGTAATTTAAGAGCACACATACCCAACTTAACTTATGTTGTGTTCGTCATTTGTTTTCACTTTTCTTTTACGTCAGTGGTACCCACAGGTGATATGTTTTGTTCTTTCAGTCATAATTTTCGCACCTTTCCGTGTAGTTTCTTGCTGGTAGTTTCCCAGGAGAGTGGCCTGTACTTGCCCTTTGGTAAGACGTCTTTACGAGCACCAGCCCAGTGAAAAGCCATTTTTGTGAATACACCACCAGTCATTCCGATTCAGTATTTTGGCAAATAGCTATCTGAAATTTGAATTGTTTCAAGTTTGTCCTATTTAAGAGGCCTCACACATGCCAGTTGATGCTGCTTCGTGTTACTAATGCTTAATAGTTGTATGATGGTGTTTATTGTGGTTTCATATTATGAGAGCTATTGATGCAGCTGTGGACTAAATAAAGTATTGTTTTATGTGAAGTGTATGCTTAAGTTCAAGTGTTCTCAAATTTATTCTTGCGTTCAGTAGAAGAAACTGTTATTATTGACTGCAAGATTCCATTCTCACCGACTCCTAACAGTACACCAGATAATATCCGAACCTTTTAATGTGTATATCGATGAATGTGTGAACGTTGAATTTGTACCTGTTAAGTAACCTGAAACCCAGGGGTTAGAGTGTAACAGAATTGAATGATCTACCACCTGAAGACTAAATACTTTTAAGTTAAATTCGCCCTGCAATAATTAACATATGAACTCTGTGACTTTCTTATTGCAGTATGGCAGCTTTGAGTAATACATATTTTTAAACGTAATACAGTTGCAATGCAGATCATTTTGTGAATATTACAGTATCAACTGTAAGATAAACTTAAAAGATCAGATTTTTTGTGCTATTTAGTTTTTCATCTACAAATAATAATAATATCCAAATTACTATAAAAAAACTATAAGTAAATTTTGTACTAAGAATTTTGGAATTTACTAATTTTAAATTTTTCTTTTTTTCACTATAGCTCTTCATAAATATGCATGTTAATTTATGTTCTTTGTGTTTTTCAGTTGATGTAGTCACCTGCATTATTTGTTTTTTGAGTATTATTGTTATGCTGTTTAAAAACATTCAAGTGTGTGTTAAATATTTTTTTGTCTGTGAACATATTGCAGCTTATACTACCTGTTATTTCTTATGCAAGTATATGCTTTCATCATCATTGTATCTAGTCATGTCATGACCCCCAATTGTCATGTAGGCTCTCTAACAACTTTTGTGTGTGTATATATATATATATATATATACACACATACATACATACATACACAAGCAAACAATAAAAAAAAACACATTCACGAGTAGATGTATTCTTCTCTATCTTGTAGGCGCAATACTGTTTATGTTCATACTTTCATACACACACATTGTAGCAAATATATAGGCACCTGTATTTCTAGATGATAGGTACTGAGATCATTAGGTATACAGCAAGTAAAATACATCACCACCACTCTTCGAACAATGAATTGATACCCTAGTGGTCAGCATAACGATATTGCTAGGGTGGTGATGAACAGTGATATGCACTTAATTACAGTACTTGTCATTTCAAGTACTGTGTGGTTGCATCAATCCATCTTGTTACTGGGAGTGTACACAATGTGATCCAAAAGTATCTGAACACCCTGCAAAACGTGTGTTTAACATAGACGGCGACACCATATTGCCATCTATCGCGTAAAGCACAGGGTCAGCGATC
This sequence comes from Clitarchus hookeri, assembly GCA_002778355.1. Taxonomy (NCBI): domain Eukaryota; kingdom Metazoa; phylum Arthropoda; class Insecta; order Phasmatodea; family Phasmatidae; genus Clitarchus; species Clitarchus hookeri. The sequence goes on from NQII01000812.1 coordinate 37,594, forward strand.
GCAGTAATCAGCAGACAGCGTGAGAGAGCAGAATGGGACTGACTGAGGTACTCACTAACTTTCAATGTGGTCAGGTTGTCGGGTGCTACTTGTGTAAGAAGTCTGTGCGCAAGATTTCCACCCTCCTGAATATCCCTAGGTTCACTGTTTCTAATGTTATAATAAAGTGGAAACGTGAAGGGTTGTGCGTAACCCAAAAGCATGCAGGCTGACCTCCCATGTTGACCGCCAGAGACAGTTGAGTGTTGAAGAGGGTCATACAGCATAATCGTCAATCATCCATTGCCACCATCACACAGGGATTGCAATCTGTATCAGGATCTACTCCAAGCACCATGACTGTGCGGCACCAGGTGGGGAAACTACTTCCATGGCTGAGCAGCAAATGCCGTCTCGCATGGTGTAAGGAGCATCAAAACTGGACAATAGAACAGTGGAAACGGTTTATGATGTGGCAATCTGATGGTAGGATGTGGGTGTGGCAAATGCCTGGTGAACGATATCTACCCACCTGTATAGTGCAAAATGTGAAATTTTNNGGGGGGGGGGGTGTTACATTGTGGTCATGTTTCTACTGGAGGGGGCTTGGCCCCCGTTTTGCTTTACGGGGTACTGTCAAGGCACAAATTTACATTGACATTTTAACTGCTTTCACGTTGCCTACTATCGAAGACCAGTTCTGGGATGACCATTGTGTCTTTTAACATGACCGAGCACCCATCCATACTACAGGACGTGTGAGAGAGTGGTTTGATGAGAACAATGTCTCATTAAGGGACTCGTCTGTTCAGAGTTTTGATTTGAATCTGATGAACGTCTCTGGGAAGTTTTGGACGCCGACTTCGTGCTAGACCACATCAACCCACGTTGACACCTCTTCTCATTTTGGCGCTCCGCGAGGAATGGGCTGCAATTCCCCAGTTAACCTTCCACCACTTGATTGAAAATATGCCTGCAAGAGTGCATGCTGTCGCCACTGCTAAGGGTGGGCCAACACAGTATTTACTGCCAATGTTCCTGATGCAGGGCGGCCCAGACTTGTACGTAATTTTCAGGTGGGTGTCCGGTTACTTCTGATCATACAGTGTGTGCTCGAATGAATATTCATAATGACACAAATATTTAGTGATTCTCATTTCTACTTCCATTTACTCAATACATTACTGTGTTCTCAGTAATATGCTTTATATTCTTAGAACATGAATTAGATTTCTGGTACTTTTCTTTTTATGTAGTGATACATGTTAGTGGTTAAAATAACTTGAGAGGTAAGTGTTATATCATAATTTCTGCATAGTACTTTATTTCATATGTGAAGCTCTTTAATAATAAATACAAGGGAAAAATTGTAAAGTGATTGTTTAGTCTACATACAAGTAGTGAATAATGAATAAAATAATAGGTACCAATTATGAATAAAATGATTGTAATATTTCCTGTAACAGAATTTATTTGAATAAAATAAATGAATACACATTATATTTTAATCATTGAATTAATCAACTCAATAAATACAGAAATGTGACTGTGATTACAAAGCAATCGCACAGTAATACTTGTTTGAATACAATATAAAAATACTGCATGTTCAGCAATACTAGTATAAAGCATTGCTCTTAAAATTGTCTATGGCAGATACATGAACTTATGACAAACATGTAAATATGACTACTTTAATTCAGTGTTATTTTGTATGATATTTACTTTTTACACTAATTCATTTTAGACAATATTTGATGTGCCAACTACCCAAGACTTGACAAAATATATCAGTATAAAATAATACATGCAAACTAAACAATAATAAATAGAGCAGAAAGTAAATTTGCATGTACATATTTATTCCTAATAAATGCTACATATCTGAGTTGTTTAATTTTGATCTAAATGAATTGTTTGAACAAATTGAGGTCTTTAAAGTAATAGTGCTTTCAGACTGTGTTATTTATTGTAGTAAGTTAACTTCTGGGTGTCGTCTTCACTGGGTAAATTGCCTCGTCTGGAGTGGCCGCATGCTGACTCTAGTATCTTAATTGCTGCCTCTACAGTGTGTGCCACATCACACTCATCTCCAATCTTCGGGTTAACTTCCACGAGGTCAACTGCAGAAAGCCGGCCCGTGCGGAAGGCTTCGTCCATCACGTGCATTCCTTCCCGCAATCTCAGGCCACCTCGTACTCCATGGAGGAAAAAACAAAGCATAACACTTGTTTAGTATGCCCACTTGCAGTGCAGATACTTAATATCAAAAATTTCAGTTAAAGTTTCATTCAACCACTTCTAACATATTTTGCTCCCAAGACGAGATGCACTGCACATGAGATTTCTTGCTCTGTTCCTCTGTGTAAACATAATTAACTTTAGGAATAGAACATCTTTGTGAGATGGTTCATGCCCATTTTTGATCTGATCTGTTACTGATACCAGTTGGTACTTTTTTTTTGGTTGGAATTCATATTATAGTTACAATGATAATGTTTTGAGAAATATAATAGTTGTGCAATCATTACTATGTTATGATTTGACTCTTTTCCTAAGCTTTCAGATGTCGTAGGACTTTACACCAAAATATTTCAGAACAATGATATAAACCTATTAACATGACAGACCAACTTCTGAGTTTCGAAATAAAATTCAAGGATACAAAATAGTTAGTTATTAAAATTTTTGTTACATTAACAAATTTAAGAATTTTTTGCTATTGTTGTTATAGCTAATCTCGTCTTTATATAAACTTTTACTGATTGTACTTCCTACCACATATGGCAGAATTTATCCTGATTGCCAAGGATCCTTTAAAGTTATCATTTATTACCTAAATGCCTTCACATGCACACATGTGGAGCATTTCATCCCTAGAAAGTGGGCAGTCAACTCAAAGATTTAACAAAAAATAGAGTGGCATTTGCTGTGTACTCTTGTGTTGGGTACAAAGGGAACAACATAATTAATGGTACAAACCCTTGCGAGTATTTACTGTCACCATCTCTTGTGACTCTTTCCCCACCATCAACTGCTGGTAAGCGTTTGACAGGTCCAGCACACAAAACACCTGACCATTTGTCAAAGATGCAAAAATATCATCAATACATGGAAGTGGCTGGCATGCTAACTTACTCCTCGGATTTACCATAACCTTAAAATCTGCACACAATCTTACCTCACCATTTGCCATTGGTACCACCACCAGGGGACTAGCCCAATTACTGTAGCTTACCTTTTCCAAAATTAGTTGTTGCTCCACTTTCTCTTTCAGTGCATATGGTATCATTCTTGCCTTGAGAAAGACTGGCAAAACCCCATCCTTGAGTGTAAAGTCGGCCTCAAAGTGTTTGATTTCCTCGAATGTCCCATTAAATATTTCTGCATACTTATGAAATAGCCTCTTGAGCAGAACTTTCTCCTTTACCACATCCCCTGCAATATTTACTCCCTTCTGACCCTGATCCACCGGAACTGCACTGATACTACCCCTGTCCAACTGGATATGTCCAATCCAATCCTCTCCAAGTAAAGAGGGTAGTCGCTGGCGACCCGAGTCCACCACCAGTAGTGGCAGTTGCCTTTTCTGTTCCTTGTACAGCACTTCCACCTTGATCCCTTCTTTCACTGGTAATAAGTCCCCAAATATATTTGCAGCTTGATGTCTGATTTGTATAACTGCCTGTTCGGCCAATTCACTTGATAGGTTTCATTTGACACCAAAGTAACCACACATCCCATATCTACCTGCATCACGAGTGGGCTACCAATACCAACACCTGGTAACCTACATTAGCCATAATTTGCGGTTGCTGAAACAGCTGTTGTTTTTCTGCTTGTTCCAACGTTGTCGCCAAAGTGTACGTCTGCTCCAAATTATATTCAGCTTCAATGAGTTTTTGTTGGATGCTTTGGCTGCGGAGTTCACTGACAAAATGATCACACAATGCCTCTGGCAAAAAGTGCTAAAATTTGCCTGTTGGCGCCAAATGTTTAATGGCAACAAAAAATTCAGCTATAGATTAGTTTTCTTTTTGCGCACGCCTATGAAATTTTCACCGCTCAGCAATCACCAGCGTCTTTGGACTGTAATGAGTCTTGAGTATCACTTCCAGCTCTTCAAACAACTTCTTACCTGGTTCCTCAGGCGATACCAAATTGCACAAGACACCATACATACGTTTCCCTATTATTGGCAACACCTGCTTTTTCTCCTGTACAGAGTTTGCGTCAAAATAATACTGCAACTGCCTCAAATATGATGCAATATTGTCTGAATGTTCGTCAAACTCTTTCATCCTTCCAAAGGATGCCATTGTAACCACTATCCACGCACTACTTAATAAAAATCTCATCACCAATGTTATGTTCCCTTGCCCGGATGCCATCTTCACACTGCCCAGTTCTGCCAACCGCAGCATTACAAATGCTCTATACTATATACACTACAGTAATCCAAAAGTCAGAAATATTACAAAATATGGATTTTTTTGAAACATTAGGTGCAGTAGAAATAAGTTGTCAAATATGGCAAGCTACATGCCAGCTGCCACTTAAAGTAAGAACTCCACGTTTGGCCCTGCTTTCAGGTATGAACAGAAACATGTCTGTTGAAATCAGACCTTGTAGTTGGTCACAATAAATGACTTAGCCTGTGGTCTCAGCACAAATAGTATGCTGGAAGTATTCAACTCATTTTGTACAGACATATGTACAGGAGGAAAAAAACTCTATAGCGTATTTGAATCTTGTATAGGAGACAGCTCAAGATAAACATAAATAAACTAGCTGTGCCCGGGCTCCGCTTGTGTGAACTACAGAATTATTGTTTTGGTTTTTTTTTAAATAGATAGATATATGCTACTGCAGAGGTTTTTTTTAGGTCTTTTTATTATACACAATTCTTTACTACATGATACTATTGTCACTGCTTGTTCCGTATGTTACTTTATGTAACAAAATATATACTAAAACCTTGTCAAAAAACATAGCTATGAATTTTAAAAAAAAAATACGCAAATCGGATACATGGTTCTTGAGTGATAAGCACACTAATAAACAGACAAGAGAGATGTTGAGTTTTATAATATGTATAGATAACATTTGTGTTGCAGGGTTCGAGTAATAAAACAACAAATTTATTCCTGATAGTATTATAAATAATATAAGAAAATACGCAAATAATTTAAACATACGAGAGAAGACTCGTGTTTCGACACTGTCACGATCATTTAGTTACGTCACTTGAATGAGAGCACATTTAAAATAAAAGTACTAAAACATGTTCAAAAAATTAAAATATAACAAATTATTTCCAATATCCGCTGATATTCAGTTCAGTACTTGCACAGCAATATAAAAATTTCAGATGTCACAAATATAATAGTTAAGATGAGGGATTGTGTAAAGTTCTTCTGGTTCGCTGATAAGAGGTTTTCCAACAGGTGTAAAGCATTGTCAAATGGCTGCGTTTTTAAAAACTGTCAGTTTTTAGGTCAAGGGAATTTGTTAGAGGTGAACTCAGAGTGCAGTAAGTATGACAGATTGTCTGGTTGAAATTCCACAACAGCCTGAGAACAAAGTGGAAGGAAGAGTCTCAAACCTGTTATCATCCAAAAGTTATGATATCAGTCTCGGAGGAGGTGGAAGTAAAACTAGACTTTGGCATGGGAGAGACTAGGAAATCACAAACAGAAATTATGGGAACTTATGATGAAATGGAGCTCACATTGGATACTGACAAACTTGAGCAGTACCACTACCATCCTAGCCTTCAAATATTTGGCATGTCTGAATGTGAAAATGAATAACAGACAGTTTGGAGCCCTCAGTTTTCACTGAGAATCTAGGGCTGTCTCATGTTACATCGGCAGAGCCACCTCATTGGTAAATACTAAGGAGTGAAGTCGAGGCCAACAACAGTAACATTTGTTTCCTAACATGTTCGGCATCCTAGTTTTCATGCCCATGCAGAGTTTAGCAGTGTCTGGTCTGATTATTTGAGAAGATTTAACCACTGAAAGCTGCAGGCTGTCATAGCTGAATATGGCTTGTGCGATGTGTGGTCAATGTGTTGTCACATCATATTGAAGTTGTAAGATAAAGAAATTATCTGTAATTTGTACGGAGGACCTTCCCTATGCACATAATTTTACCAAGTAATAAATTTAACTCCATTGTTGCTTTTTTTTTTTTTTTTTATTAAAAATATTTTTAGTTAATTTTAATTAAGTAATATTAAATTAGTTGTCTAATTGACTGTTTTAATTAGTCGTTTGACTCTGTTATTGCCAGTTTAAAAATGTTGAATACTTTTTATTTAATTTTCATAATAGTAACTTAATACATCTGTACTTATGCATGTTTTTTGTTCTGTTTAATTTGGTTTAGCATATTTTCTGTGTGTGTGAGTGCAAGTCGTCTGTATGAATGCAAGCTTTCATTTCTCCAATTTATGCCTGTAGTGTTCTTGTATTCTAATGTGAACATTTTAGCATAATCTAACCTGCCACTGAGATAAGTACTAGGTTATTTTGTCTCTATATCTAGTACTAAAAACTTATTTCAAACAACATGCAGTAGTGACATCCTGATGGAACTAGTCCTCCCTTAAAACCAGTTTGAAGACGGCTCCAGTTACAGTAAACAACTTTCTCAGACACAAGCTGCAGTTCCATCCTTGTGCATTCCATGTTGTGCACCCCAATGCTCAGTCATTTATTGGAAATAAATTTTTCTCATACTTTCTTTGCCACTAAATTTTTGTGCCCTGTTGGTATCAGTGTTGTAGCTGGTCCCATTGCTGTTAGGTTTCATTGTTGACTTTACTGTTTTACATTTTATTGTTACACATATACGTTACCACTTGCCATAAAGCTTACACTTGCGCATGTCTCTTTTCACATCGTCCTCAAACTCCCTGTTCATGCCAACCAACTGCGTCTCTTGCTCTCTTGCTGTTGCCAACCTTTACATGTGTACCTTCCTACCTAACCTTAACATTTATACACTACAGTAACCTTACATGCATACGCTACATTGACATGCCAGAATACATATTGCACAAAAATTACAGTATAGTGAAAAGAGAGGTTGGGTTTGTTATCTTCATATGAGACGAACTGGAAACTGTGCTGCTAACTTGCTCAGATAATGGATATTCCTGTTGACCGTCAGTTCTATAATAGCTGTGTTATCATACGTTGTAAACTGTATAACAGTGGAACTAATTTTTATACACTGAACTATAATCGTCTTTATTTCATATTCTCTTGTACACCTTAACATCAACCACAAAATGTTCCCGCCATATTAACTCCACACTTTTTTCTCTCTCTTTACTACTTTACACCAGTACCAACACAACAGTATAAAATTACCAATTCAGAAACTTGCACTATGTAAATTTACCCACCTAACATCATAATGGGTGATTTCAGTGTTACTCTCCTGAAAGTTAACAGTGAATCAAAGTGCGCCAAATTCACACACACGCAACAGATTTTTCACATCTGTAATGAACTGTTCTACTGGCATTCCTTCCGGTTGCCTCAAGGTTAGAAACTGAAAACGGTGATGCAACAGATTCTTCCATGACGAGCAATACTTGTCGAATCTTGACATGACAGTATCATACACTTGAGCTTCAACCTTAGCGAGGTTAAATTAATTGTAGATCTCAATGCCCTTGTCGCCGATTGCATTCAATAACAGCGCCACTCGTGGAATTTTGGAGTCGTAATTTATTTTCAGTACTTGAAGGTACAACTCGAATTTTTGTTTCCAAAACATCCAATTTTAGTCTAAATTATCTTCCACAACAGGGTGATCAGGCGGTTTCACAAACTTTTACATCTTGACCGAATAGAGTGAAATTTGCCTAGCAAACATATTTACTATAGCATCACGAACTAAAAAAATAGACCCCATACCTGACACCATGTTAGATACTTAAAATGATTGAGGATGCGTAGTTCAAAACAACTTTATTACAGAACAGCAACTTCACATAGCCACTCTATTTGTCGTACACATCAACCAGATGCAACGCATCGCGCATGTTGCCAACACAACATATTTAGAAACATATCTTACATCAAGAACATTGCTTGTTGCAGCAGTACCTTTGATAAGGCTAAAATTGTTTTCAGTGCCTTCTTATTTATGCCAATTTTGTCATGATTCTAAATCTTCTCTTTGACTAAATGCTGTTTTTTAACGTCTTTCAGTTTTTGCAGTATACTCCAATCACGATAATATAAACACTTATTCAGAGACCATGATAAAACTTAAATTTAATCAGCCATTCTAGTCTTGCGTTTAGAGATAAATCATCATCAAGCTTCCTCATCATGTTGATAACTTAACCATCATTATGGGACCAAAAAGTCCAATTACCTGACTGCATGCTTGATTAAACCACTGATAACATTATTTACGCCAACTGCTCAAGTTTTGCTGACTTTCACATCACCTTCAATAGTTTACAGTTTCTAAGCATGACTCGCTTTTGTCTCCACCTCGCTTAATGTCATTGACTGTAGTTTGCGTGACACTGTGATTGGCAAAATACTATTAGTGTATTCTCATTCACACAAGCATCTGATCCTTTCTAGTTTTCCAGTTATTGTTACGTGCAGAAAACAGCACATGTTTTGTACAAATTATAAGAACAATGCGATACAGTGCTCTGAGTTTACTAGCAGTGTAAGACTCTATATACCAACAATTGAGAACAATGACAGGGGACAATCTACAGGTTCCGCTACAGTGGCAGTCGAGGAGGGGTGGGAGGGAAGGAGAGATGACGAGCAAGACTAATTGGGAGGATCACACAGTTTTAACTAAATTGTTTTCCTTCTTACATTGCAGTTTTTTTATTATTATTTATTGTTCAGTGGCTGACGAATAACAAACTGTATTTAAAATTGTGTTGTACTTTCTGCATTAAATTTTAATAATATGAAAGATCNAGTGGCTGACGAATAACAAACTGTATTTAAAATTGTGTTGTACTTTCTGCATTAAATTTTAATAATATGAAAGATCAGTTTTAAAGGATTCACTGGAAGGAAAGGCGACCATGCCTCAACTGCTTCCTAAAGCAATAAATAATCAGTAATTATGTGGAATAGCACAGAAATGCCTGTATCCTGCAAATATTTGTCAATAATGCTTTCTAATGAACAGTCATATTGTACACTACATTCTGAAGAGATTAACACATTACTCAATACAGTACGCTTTAAGATTAAGGAATTCATAAATTTAATAAAGTTTTATTTAAATAAATTTTTTGAATGGGCGTTATTGAAGTTGCAGTTTGCGTCCTTGAACTGTATGCAACATGCTGATTGAAACTTACTCAACAGTGTACACATTAAAATTCAGAAATTCATTAATAGCATAGCAATGCACTGTAATCAGTGCACACAAATTATTTGAGTCAATTAGAATTAACTGTAAGTCAAAGCTAGTTTGATTATATTATTTGATTCAACATGGCAGTGGAATTATAGTTGGTTCAAGAGGTTTAGTCTCTGAACTCCTACCACTGGGTCCCCTGGTTTAATCCCTGCAAGACATTTTCAGATGGGGATCTTCATATGGAGAGAATGGCAGACACTATCGTGATGAGCATGTTTTCTCTAGGTACTCCCATTTCTCCCGCTGCTCCATCTCTTTTCTCACCTTATCCCTTCTTCTAGCTGGCCGGGAATGACAGGTCTACCCCTAATTGAGGGTAGCTGTCTCCGATTAGCGCCAGCCTCCTCTCATCAATGTTGGTCCTTTTTTAAGCCAGAGACAACATGGATATTTACATTTAGAATGGCGCCATTCTGCATTCAGCTCCTGACCCGTTGTGCCAGAACTCCCTAAATACAACTACTGATCACATGATGGTAGCATAATGTTATGTATGTTGTGAATTGTTCATGTTGTGAATTGTTCGTAAGACACAACATTTTCTTGAGCACAGTAGCCCTTTTTAACCCAGATTAAGTGGATTAGACACCAATGTGAAGGTGCTTGCAGATTGCGAGCGAGGGCGAACTTACCTGGTGTGCCTGTGCTAGGGGCTTCCAGGGGATCCAAACTGTCAATGTCAAAACTGACGTGAAGTGGCAGCTCCAATTTTGGATCTATCTTCTGCAGTGCTAGTGCAGTTACATTTGCGATGCCCAGCCGTTCCACATCTTCCATGCTAAATGCTGTTATATTGAATTTCTCCAGCACTAGCCTAGCGAGACATACCATGAACATTAGATACAAGACACAAATATTTGCGAATTTGCTAGTTCACGACATATTATCATTTTTATTATTATTACAGCTATTTTAAAAACATTTTCTATTTTAAAAAAGTTTTCTTGCATCACATACCATTGTCCATTCAAAACCATGCTGAAAATAGGAGTGCATATAGTTTACTCAGCATTCAAAGACAGAGCCCTGATTTTTGTAACTGTCGAAATAAATACGGAAGCTGATTGATTCGGTACTTTTATTCTATTAGAACATGTCGGGATGGGATAGTGCACATTTTTTTACATTACCTTAGTAATGTCAGAATGGAGTTTGAATTTTCAAAAAACTTGATGTTAAACAGTTGGAGCTAAAATATAACTTANACCTTAGTAATGTCAGAATGGAGTTTGAATTTTCAAAAAACTTGATGTTAAACAGTTGGAGCTAAAATATAACTTAAATGTAAATGTTATGAAAACTATTTAAGTTGGAACAAAGATTTTCAGAATAATGTGTAGTTGAATGAATATCTACAATCACTGCAAATTCCATCGTTGTCATAAAATTTTGTAACAGAAAAATTGGGATTGCACCCCTTATGAGGAATCCAAGCATTATTTTCGAAATTAGGTGATTGCACCTGGCAGGTGAGCAACACTGGGCGTAGTTCAACAGGTATATGCTAACAGACGTTTGCAGGAAACGTGTTGGTAGTTGCCAAATTAAGTAAACTGGCGAGGTATGTGTGAAACACGCATAGTTTAAATCTGAATATTCAAATATTGATAATGTTGCAATGATGTGAGTCACGGTTCACCTAATGTCTTCTAAAATTGCACATCTTATGGGCAAAGTATTGTGCACAACCATCTCATTGGGCCATCCGTCTACATCCAGTGTTTACCATTGGATAGTTGAACACTCAATACCACAGCTGCTGGAAGATGTTCCACTTAACGTGTGTATGCAGTTGTGGTTCCAGAATGATGGCGCCCTACCACATTTTAGCAGAGATTTGCGAACGTATTTGGATACAGCATAGTCGTTTTTATATATATTTTTTTTAATTTCAAGCCTTGTTAAGTTACTGGTATATAGCTTTTAAATGCCTGAATAACGAACTTTTAAGAACACTATTAAATTTTCTCAGCGAGAAGTAGAAACTAAAATATTTCAATATGAAATTATATTCTTTATTTATGATTCAATTCATAAATGTAAGCATAAATTCGTTGTACAAGCAAATAATATAATAATTGAAAATCACAGCCTTTAGAACGAGTGCGAAACAATTTTACAATTGATCACTGCTAATTTAGAAGGTGCAAAACGCAAGAAGTTAAAAGTTGACCAACTCTTGTGTTGCGTTCTTGCATCCTGCGTAGTTTATAAACTGCATCTTTGGAATATTTACGTTCGACTGTTTGCATCTTTGCTTTTCTTGCGTGCTTGCTTTTCTTGTGTAGTTTATAAACCCGGCCTTGGACGTTTCTGGCTCAGTGCGGGTTCGGAGATAAACGACCCTGCAAGGGTTTGATGGAGGGAGGGGGGGTCCTTTTTGGCCTACAAATTAAGAGTTGGGTACAGAAGGGCATCCCTACCATATTTGGTCCAGGTCCGTTAAATGGTGTGTAATTTTATAGAGAATAAACATATATACATACATATGTTTACTTTTATTTATATAAATGTCAATGATATTATACTGGTGTAATCCTGTGTGGGCAGCAGTATGGACAATATGAACGTATGATGTTTTAGAATAAACTAAGAATTTGTTTCACGCAGTGGCATAACAATGTACAAATTGGCGATTTTTCCTGTTTGAAGTCTTGGAACAAAATGACTGCATAACGTATAAAGTTTTTAAACAAAATCGAGATTTTAAACCTTAAGATATAAAATAAACTGTTAAGATGCAGATTGTTTGTGTAATATGGTGCAGGAGTACCATCTGAATCAAACCATATAGATAACTAATTTTTAATTTCTGCACTTATCAAGTTGTGGAATTCACAGCCTCATTTAGTCATCGTGAATATTATCTATAACACTAACACTAGCCTGCAACCCATTTTATGATGAAATACCTAACAAACCATCTTCTCTACGCGCACCACTGCGTGCCTTCATTTTCCGGCACAACTGTTCATTAAACAGTTAACCACGTTTAAAATAAACTGGAACGGTGTATTCACAATTTCCTGTGAAGAGAATTTTTTGCCCTATGGTGACTTTGGTAGCAAAGAATTGGTAACGTCTGCAAACGGTTTGCAGTGTGTTAGCTAACAATTTGTATAACTTGCTACCAATTAACAATGAATGCAATGGCTGATGGAGTGGCTTTGAGTACTCATCAAAATTGACATAAATTTTAAGGCCCCCCCCCCCAGTTCAACACACACACACATTTTCCTCACCTTTCAGAAAGGTGTTTTGGTGATTCAAAAAGGTGATTTCAATGGGGGTATCGCTGAGGTGATGAAATCGAAAGTCAGATTGGTCAGGCATTGCTTTGGATATTTTAGCAGGAAGTATTAAAGCCTGCCTTTGTACTATGACTGGGATATTTTTCATCTGGCAGGTACCTGTCGGTGATGTGATTGCATTAAAAAGTCTTATGTTACTGTTGTTTCAAGTGGTTTTCCTAACTGTTTTGAACAAAGTTTCTGTGAGTGTTAATGATGTGTTATATGCTTGCTCAAGAGTCTGTCTAGTAACTCAGGGCGTAGATGTTTTCGGTCGCATAACCAAGAGATCCATGAACGGAGAGACTTCAAGAAGCAATGAAATATATTACGAGTGAATTTCCTCTTTGCATCTCAGATATACTGTGATCCCTAAGGATACTAGGANTACTTTTATTTATATAAATGTCAATGATATTATACTGGTGTAATCCTGTGTGGGCAGCAGTATGGACAATATGAATGTATGATGTTTTAGAACAAACTAAGAATTTGTTTCACGCAGCGGCATAGCAATGTACAAATTGGCGATTTTTCCTGTTTGAAGTCTTGGAACAAAATGACTGCATAACGTATAAAGTTTTTAAACNCAAATTGGCGATTTTTCCTGTTTGAAGTCTTGGAACAAAATGACTGCATAACGTATAAAGTTTTTAAACAAAATCCAGATTTTAAACCTTAAGATATAAAATAAACAGTTAAGATGCAGATTCTATGTGTAATATGGCGCAGGAGTACTATCTGAATCAAACCATATAGATAACTAATTTTTAATTTCTGCACTTATCAAGTTGTGGAATTCACAGCCTCATTTAGTCATCGTGAATATTATCTATAACGCCAGCACTAGCCTGCAACCCATTTTATGATGAAATACCTAACAAACCATCTTCTCTACGCGCACCACTGCGTGCCTTCATTTTCCGGCACAACTGTTCATTAAACAGTTAACCACGTTTAAAATAAACTGGAACGGTGTATTCACAATTTCCTGTGAAGAGAATTTTTTGCCCTATGGTGACTTTGGTAGCAAAGAATTGGTAACGTCTGCAAACGGTTTGCAGTGTGTTAGCTAACAATTTGTATAACTTGCTACCAATTAACAATGAATGCAATGGCTGATGGAGTGGCTTTGAGTACTCATCAAAATTGACATAAATTTTAAGGCCCCCCCCCCCAGTTCAACACACACACACATTTTCCTCACCTTTCAGAAAGGTGTTTTGGTGATTCAAAAAGGTGATTTCAATGGGGGTATCGCTGAGGTGATGAAATCGAAAGTCAGATTGGTCAGGCATTGCTTTGGATATTTTAGCAGGAAGTATTAAAGCCTGCCTTTGTACTATGACTGGGATATTTTTCATCTGGCAGGTATCTGTCGGTGATGTGATTGCATTAAAAAGTCTTATGTTACTGTTGTTTCAAGTGGTTTCGTTTCTGAGGGTGGTTGATGTTTTTCTAACTGTTTCGAACAAAGTTTCTGTGAGTGTTAATGATGTGTATATGCTTGTTCAAGAGAGTGTCTAGTAACTCAGGGCGTAGATGTTTTCGGTCGCATAACCAAGAGAGCCATGAACGGAGAGACTTCTAGAAGCAATGAAATATATTACGAGTGAATTTCCTCTTTGCATCTCAGATATACTGTGATCCCTAAGGATACTAGGACACACCAGGGTGCAAAACTTTAAAGCCTCTTTCTCGGTCTCTAATATTTGAGTATTTTGTTTCATTATGATGAAAAGTGTTTATTTCATTGCTCATAGAAGAAAATACAATAACAGTTTTGCATTGAATTACCACAAAAATGTACTATTTCAGACATCAGCTGTGCATTGAGTTGTATTACTTCTAGATTACGTGATGCTTGTAAATAAAGAGCCAGGGTAAACGTAATAAAAATGACCTCAAACATTGTTCTCTTGTCACTTTTTATAAAACCAACCCATTTTTCCTGCACCTCTGCTCGGAGATCCCATATGTCTCTAAAAGTGCCAGTTGAAAGAAAATTATATCTTAAACATTATGACACAAAATTATTTCCTCATTATTTGTTTGTAGCTTGAGTTAACAACTATAGAACAGAAACAGAAAGGTATTGTTACGTATGAAGCATATAGTCATTACTTATTCATTGGTGTATTCCTGTCAAATACATGGTGCTGCTAGACGTGCTAGATATGTGTGTTTAAATAATGTATTCGTTGAAGTTCTCCTAGAGTCAAAACAACACCAAAATCATGGGGGGTGGGGGGGATGTTTTCTCTTTAAAAGGTGAGAATCTGTCCCATCAAAAGGCAGGCATTGGCATTGTATGCAAAATGGTGATTTTCCATTTTTGTTTCATTTATTTTTGCTCCAAACCTGGCCATTGCAACAAGTACCCAATGTAACCGTTCCATTTTTATATTACGTATTTATNATTTATTTTTGCTCCAAACCTGGCCATTGCAACAAGTACCCAATGTAACCGTTCCATTTTTATATTACGTATTTATACACATATACTGCTTCTAGCACTCTGCGAGGTGGGTTATATGACAGCAAATTTAAACAACACCGAGAACATTGTAAGTTAAAACTTATTTATTGTTCTATTTTACTTACCATTATAGTTAATGGTAGTATATATTCTGTACCATATAAGAAGGCCACTTTCTGACAGGTCTGTAAAAGTAGCACCACTGTTTAAATCTGACTACATATGACTACGTATCCTTCCGCCATCAGCTGGTCCGTCAAGTCTGGCTGTATTTTTTATCAACACGCTGTCAGCTAATCCACTTGTCATTTAACTGTAATGCTAAACAAATTTTAAGATATTTTAAGACTGACATCTGTCTAAAAAAATAAGTAGGTTATAAAAGTAAAAATATAAAATGTTGCACATAATTAAATATTTGCTAACTTTTTTTTAATTTGTCCGAGATAGTGAATTTGGGTTAAAATTGGCGAAATGGTCTGCTGTATCTATTATCACACTTTGGACGTNAAGATATTTTAAGACTGACATCTGTCTAAAAAAATAAGTAGGTTATAAAAGTAAAAATATAAAATGTTGCAAATAATTAAATATTTGCTAACTCTTTTTTAATTTGTCCGAGATAGTGAATTTGGGTTAACATTTGCGAAATGGTCTGCTGTATCTATTATCACACTTTGGACGTTATAGCTAATATATTAGAGTTGGAAATATGTAACGTGGAATAACGTTAGAATAACTTAAAAACTATTCACGTGTGTCTTACATTCTACGGAAACAAGGAGATGGGTTTTGAGAGAACAATATGGCGTATAATTTACGTAGACGAACGATTACCGGCCGAGTATAAATTACTTGTACTCCAATTCGTTGTACATGAAATATGTTACTTTAAAAATTATGCAGAGCTCGTGGAAAAATATAATTATTGGCATCTGTTTGTAAATTCGTTATATATCGCACAGGAAAGCGGTTCATTTCTGGCTGGTAATACCTCGCAAAATATCCGACAGATAGCGCGCACAGCGCGTCACAGCGAAGTTTGAGCAACCCTTTTTTTGGTCAACAGATAGCGTATTTTTTTAAGTTTATAGTTATTATATTACAGGCTNGACAGATAGCGCGCACAGCGCGTCACAGCGAAGTTTGAGCAACCCTTTTTTTGGTCAACAGATAGCGTATTTTTTTTAAGTTGATAGTTATTATATTACAGGCTGGAAATATATTTCAAGTTCGTGTCGTTTCGTCAAATTATTAGAAAAAATAATTCAACAATATTATGCAATTTTTTTGTATGCTTTTGGAATTAATATCAAGGACGTGTTGAAAGCTAGGTTGGNTAGAAAAAATAATTCAACAATATTATGCAATTTTTCTGTATGCTTTTGGAATTAATATCAAGGACGTGTTGAAAGCTAGGTTGGAGATGGATGATACGACGTTAAAAAGCTTTCTGAAGTTAGTACAACTTCAAAAAACTTTTCCACGTCGTATCGTTCTATTGTACATTTCATTTTGAACACCTATACATAACTACATTATCACGAAGTTTAGTTTTTAACACTAACAACCATTGTTTTGTGACCTTGTAAAATAAAATGTATTATTAAATCTAAGAACTCTTTCTTATCCGCGTATTTTCTGCTTTTCTGATGTGCATCGGCAGTACACTCAGAATAGCCAACGTAATTTTAACGTTTGTTCATTCGTGCATCAGCTGATACAGGATTTTGTAAATGGCACTTTGNATCCGCGTATTTTCTGCTTTTCTGATGTGCATCGGCAGTACACTCAGAATAGCCAACGTAATTTTAACGTTTGTTCGTTCGTGCATCAGCTGATACAGGATTTTGTAAATGGCACTTCGTTTGTTTCGTAAACGACAAGTCGCCACTCACCGACTGTCAGAAAGTGGCCTTCTTATGGACCATACCAATGGTTTAGAATATACTTACTGTAATGTACTCACCTTTCATACTCGTCAACACTTCGGAGACCTATGTATGCAATATTCTTCAGAGGCAGCCTGAAACGAGAGAATAATAAAAACATGCAGTAATTTAATGATGTTCTGGGGCCAATATACACTGAAAAGCCAAAATAACTGGGATACCATTCTAATGCTATGCGGATCCATCTACGTATTGTAGAATTGCATAAACATGATAGAGCATGGATGCCACAAGCTTTCAGAAGTGATATAGACAGTGAACGCCATGCATCCTCAAAGATGGTCCACATTTCTGCACTATCCTGTATTGATGAATCTCCACCATCAATGGCGCATTGAAGGAGATCCCATAAATGCTCACTAATGTTCGATTCAGGTGAACTAGAGGGCCATGGCATGACCCGAAGCTCTGGTTAGTGTTCCTTCAATCATTGTTTGGCAGCTCTGGACATGTGTGTTGACTCACTGTCCTGTTTAAAGAAGCCAAGTCTGTCAGGATGAACATAAGATGAATGGATATAACATGCCTGAAAGAATGTTCATATAATGTTCACTTGTCACAGATGTTTGTAGACGTATGTGCTAGCTGAACAAACCCCACCCTACAGAGTCACAGCAACTCTGTAAATTCCTTCATTGACTTGAGAAATCCAAGGATTAATAGGGTTTTATCCACATACAGACTCATATACTTGCCCGGATTAACTGGAGACATGACTCGTAGGAGCAAGCTACGATTTTCCCCATCATCGAGTGCCCAAGTGTTGGTGTTTCCGAGCACAGACGAGGTACATAGCTCTGTGTTGTGTGGTTAGTAATATTATTACTTGAGTTAGGCGTCGGCTCTAAGTTCATATTATGTAGGTTACATTGCACATTCATCATGCTGACGTTCGTCGAGGCCACATCATTAGATTTTGATTTTATTTGCTGCATTGTTACAGTGGAGTGAGGACCTAGTTCAACTTCATGGGAGGGTAGTATTTTTTTTGATACAGTATATTAGTGACTGACACAACATAGCACATTTAAAAGATTTTGGCTGGTTCATTTTAAACTGGATATTCAAACACACTAGAAACACTCAACATATTCACTCTTGCTTGGTTCCTAGAATGCTTGTTGACAAAATGACAAGTACCCAGTTTTCACTAATCGAGACAGGGTCAGAAAGGGAAGAGACGTTTACAGATGCCTTTCAGGGACCAAGACAAATTGAAACACTATTGTCTCATTAGACTGTGCATCTCCACTTGTCACAAAAATACATTATGGAGAAATAAGGAAGGAATATTTGTAGACAAATCATGTCAGTTGGGAAGCAAGTCTGACGTTAGTTACAGACCATGTGAAAGTGACCAGCTAAACACATAAAAGTTCCATCTATAGCTATTTTAACGCAAAGGAAAATTTTCCTCTCATTTAACTTCAAGGAATAATTTGACTCCTCCTTTTCCCCTCCACTGTTACTCGGGGTGGGAAATGCTCCCCTGCCCCCCTCCCCCTTGACGATGCCTGTGCACACATCTGTAATATGAAACTTATTAACTATGCTGGTCGGATTCGTCCAGAATCTTTTTTGACTGCCACGCTGTTTTACTGGATGTTTTCCTGGAATTATTTTAATAGAGGTGCGCCCTTCAAATGATGGAGTGTGAAAAACTAAACTTTGCCTGTATCGCCGAAATGCTATGAGCCATCAGAAGAGATCCTACTATAATACCGCATTGAAACTCAATTAAGTCGTGATAACCTGCCTTTCTGACGGTTTAGGCAGCTTTGTGAGCTTCTATAGATGTCTTTTTATATTCACAACTGGAGTAAAAAATATTTGATTTGCAGGAGGGCATGGATCCCAGTTTTTCTGCTCGTCAGCGTATAGTAGCTGTAAAAGTAGATAGCATACAAATTTTTGAAAAACTGTTTCATAACACACTCACTGCAACTTATCAAATACTGCCGTCAATTTCATGAAAAGAAAATTAAAATAATTGTTTTGTGCACTGCTAACATTTTAAGAGGTAATGTTAGAGTAGTGTGATCAAGCCCAGGATCAACCTTGAACTTAGATGATCTTTAACAATACGTTATTTTTCCTTCTCTCAATACCACACCCTTTTTCTCGTATTTCCGACCGAGGTGGCGCAGTGACGAATCACTGGACCTGCTGCATTTGGTAGGACATGGGTTCGGTTCCTGGTTCGGCCATTCTGATTCGGTTTTCCGGGATGGCTCCTTCATACGGGCCGTGGCGATTCCTCCCCGATTCCTCCCCGATTCCTGCTTCTCTGAGCGAGTTGCTCCATCTCTGATGACCTCGCTGTTGATGAGACGTTAAGCCCCAAGTTAAACCCAACCTACCTACCATCTTTCTTGTATCGCTCCACCCAAGATCCACTAACACCATCACTCACTTATATATTACTTAACCTTCCCATATAAAAGCTAAAGGAATCGACCTTATATATATATCACGCACACACACACACAGAGAAAGAGAAAGAAAGAAAGAAAGAGAGAATGAATCGGAACCAGCCATAAAGGTATCTCTGTGATTTCTAAAAGTGTGTAGCACGTCTGTTGGGGTAGCTGGCTTTTTCTGTTTACGACTTTTTTTTTCCATCCATTATTCATGTTGATTTTCTCCATTTCATTTGTATTTACTTTTAAAATTTATAATACATGTGATTTTATTTTCTAATTAGTTGCTCTAAATGCAGTAGAGTAACCATATCTGGTGTATGATGAATGGTACTTATGTACGTTGGAACTATTGAAGCTAGCTATCTAAACGTAAGCAAATGTATGCTTCTGAAAACTATCAAGTCTGGCCTACCTCACACATTTCCAAAAATTTGTAGGATCTTATGTTTTGGCTCCAGTCAGGCTTTTGCTAAGCCCACTATGTCGGTACATTAAGCGACATGAAGTATGAATGTCTATATCTGGAATGAAGTTAACTGCTTTGGCACGCATGGCTACAATGCTATTTATGCCTGTCCGGTCGTATGTACAGTGGCTTAACAATGCTTGACATAACAGGGCAAGTGGAAAGCAAAAGATACCACCCACTGGTCTGAGAAGATGAAGGCCAAAATACCATTTAATAAAGTAAAAAATATTTAATATGATTTACTGCTGCAGCAGTTACAAGGACTTGGTTAATTTGGCAGGGGTGTCGACAAAGAACGTAACTCTAGAATCTCTGTCTCCCAATATGTTCAGTATTTCAGCTTTTATTCTTAAACAATTGTCAAAACCCGTGGTTTCACCTACGGTTAGCACATTCTTTACTAAAATAATTGTTTTGATATGCTAGTACACTACTCTTGACTAAATTGTAACACAAATAGTATATAATTGCATTACAAAAAAAATCTCATTATTTTTTGTAAGAGAGTGGGCTTGAGATTAAAACCAAATGTAAACAAACTTTACATTATTACTGAAACATTTGGGTTTGACAGCTGTTTTGGCAATTCTTGGGGAAATGCACAGAGGACGAAAATCAATCTACCATATTTTTAGTATATAAGACAAACATGGCGGCATCACAAAATAGTTAGTTATACAGAAGAGAAATTGTGTGGCGGTTCCTTTGATGTGGGCATACCATTTTGCTGATTGTCTGTACGAGGCTCTAAAACGAACCTTCTGTCTGATTGGCTATTGCTCATTGCAAAAGGTTTTGTATTGCCTGGGATGTGGGCTTTCAATTAGGTTACCAGGCGCTGATTGGCGAACGGCGTCCCTGCTTGTTTCTGGCCAGTGCCGCAATGTTTCAGGCGTGTACTGCTGGAGTTCACGTTATTTCACTCCTGAATTCTTAAGTATAGGTTGTTCAGGGTAAACTGAGCACTTTTGAAAGCCCTGATGAAGATCTAATTGTAAGCACATATTGTGTATGTAAAATTAACACAGACGTGATCACTTTATGCGTCGGTCCAGTAAAACATTAAAATTATTAGAAAAGTAAATATTTTATAAATTTGCTAATTTTTGTATTATATATCTTAAAGACTAAAAGCATATGAAATAATTTCAGTATTCACAAATGTTTACATAACACATTAAATTCAATGTTAAGACATGGAACTATGTTCCCTCCGTTGTTACCAACTGTACTGGGTGTGTGCCAGTCAGTATGTCCGTTAAAATGTGTGCAGTTAGGAGCAGTGACAGTTTTCAAAGGTTGATTTCTAAAGTGCTCAAATAACCATGAACAGCCTATACCACATAACAATTTGATAAAATTTGGCGACTAGATTTAAAAGCATTTGTAAAATACCAACGTGCTATAATAAGAAATATTGAGCTATTTCATTGAAAATTAAGTTATGGTACAGAAATGGAAAATTCAACATGGATCAAAAGGGGACTCTGCACCAGCATATAAAATTCTGGGTTTTTATAGCTCCTTTATGTTTAAAAAAAATTCAGAAAGTACCTCTATACCCAACTATCGACCTTACACAGCAGTACAGACACGACTGAACTATGAACTTGTATTGATGTAACATTATCGATTTTGCCAAATTCTGGCAGAATTAAAATTGTGATGTAATTATGAACTCTTAGTTCCCTTGTCTGTACTGCAGTCTAAGGTCAATAGCTAGTTGGGTATAGAGGTACTTTCTATGTGCGGGGTACTACTCGCCTCCCACCTAGGCGAACCAGGTTCGATTCCCGGTGAGGTTGTTCCCAGATTTTTGCATGTGGGAAATGTGTCTGGCCTTGTTGCTGGTCGATGTGTTTTCTCGAGATCTCCTGTTTCCTTCGTCCCTGAATTCCGGCGCTGCTCCATACTCACTTCACCCCACCCTCATCAGCTTTTAAGACCTCAATGTTAAGGCTCCCATCTACCTGGCGCTTGAACTGCGTTACGAAGTGTTAGTTATTCACGTTTTTCTGCTAAACTATTAAACGTGCATCCAATGTGCTGATCTACAAAAATAACACACACATTAGAAACACCATTTTTTGAGTACTCCAAAATGGCTAAAAATTGCTTTTTCAAAGTGTTGTATCTCAAGATATACGCATCAGATACGTACAAAACTACTCAAGGCCCCTGCACTGAACCTTCCTATGGACTTTCCACCAATAAAAAAAGGGTCACCCCTGAAAGTTCCATAGGTACACGGAATGTGACTAGAACACTGCACGTCAGTTCAGAGCCTTGTGCTTAGCGGCGATGGCGCACTTGATGCGCTTGGCAGTCTTCTCAGGCAGGAGCCTTAAGAGGCTGTATCACCCCTTATACAAATTATTCGTTTTAGTGTTATAACAAAAGAGTCAGGGTCATTGCCGAAAATGTTTCATTACAGAAGCATTACATTTCATGTTTCTGTGCAAATTTTTGTACTTGATTGTTGATACGTGTTGCCTGGTTGTCATTAAAAGGCCAGAATGAATTAATATATACCATTTTGTATTAAGTTAATTGTTGCTTAAATATGTCTGTAATGATGGGCAAAGTGATTAGCTAAGCATCTATTGTCGCACTTTTCAATAAATAAGTCTTGAATTTTGATCGGGTGGAAATAAATGAAAAATTTGATATGGCGGTGATGAGAGGGGGCTTTTAAGTCGACGCGCGGGACACTGACCGTTGGGTGTGCCAGTCGAACTGCGGCAGGCGCGGCCAGTAGCGCACCAGCTCCCGGGCGAGCAGCGACACGGGCATGCCGTGCATGTTGCCGGAACCGGAGGTGTCGGGCGTGTTGATGTCGGCGTGCGCATCCACCCAGAGCAGCGCCACCTCGCCGCGCTCGCGCATGTGCCCGGCCACGCTGCCCAGGCTGATGGAGTGGTCGCCGCCCAGCGTCACGAGCACGTCGCACTCCCGCAGCGCTGCGCTCACCCGCCGAGACACCTGCGGCAACACCACGCCACGGTAAGGAAACTACTGTGTTACTGCTAACTTTTCTGAAGCCCTGCTGAAGCTATACTTTCACGATGTTCCTCCGCGCTTCGTGCAGATAAAGGCTTAACCGAGTTACGGTTACTTATACCACAGGTTGGGAAGGCCAGTGCTTTTAAAGTTTGGCGACCAAACATTTCCGCCACTAGGTAAGCGCTAGTGTTGGCAATGCACCAGATTTCCTCTACTTTCTACGTTAAAAAAACAGGATAATTATATTAATCAGATATAAAATAACTTCGTATGTAAGTAAAAGCATTCGCTCTTTTTATTGACGTAGCTTAAAATTGTAATTAAAAGTTACATTTTAAAACACTGCACACCTTGTGACAGAAATTGTCCCTATGTTAAACTCTCCCATAAGAAACGTTTTGTTCCTAAAGCAAATCACACCAAATGAACAACGCATCGTATTCGTGCGCACCAAGTGTAATAATATTTTGCATAAGAACTATTACTTACTAGACATCACCAACACACCTATTTTCTCCTTATTTTTATTCGCATTAATTGTAAATTAAATAATATACTATTTATTGAATAAACATAAGTAAAAATTAAATCTATCCAAATAATAAGATACTTTTATGTTAACGCAAGTACAAAGCACTTGTGATACATGACATATTTAGGAAGCAGCCTACGTGGGGTGACTTTTCAGAGGTTTGATTGAAAAAGTGTGAAGGAACCGTGTAGTAAGGTGTGATTTCGGCAAATCCTCGAAAACCGGACAGGATGGCCGGACCGGGAATTGAACCCGGTTCCAAACGCGAGTCCGAAGATTTACTTCTGTGCCACCTCGCTCAGTACGGTAATTGTATAATGTAATTAAAAGTTAATACCAAATGTTATGTCTGTCTACTACACGGTAAAGTAAATAGCTAAATGAGTATGGTCACTTTTCCGGAATTTTTTACATAAAACAGGCTGTGGTGGTGTAGTGGTTGGACTACTCGCCTCCCACTTAAGCGAACCGGGTTCATTCCCTGTGGAGTCGCTCCCGGATTTTCGTATGTGGGAATCTTGCCGGACGACGCCGCTGGTCGGTTTTCTCGGGGATCTCCCGTTTCCCCCGCCCTTGCATTCCGGCGCTGCTCCATAGTCGCCTCGGTTCACCCTCATCGGTTCTCAAGACCTCGATGTTAATAAAAAGCCGCCCAAATCACTTCACTACACCCCACTCTTCGTAAAAATATAGGTCAGGAAGGAATATAAAGAGAATCAGTGTAGCAATTGAGTCGTAGTCTCGAGTAAGTTATTTAGTTACAATATAATTTTTGTGCATAATACAGTCGCTGCCAATCGCGCTTACACACTATCAGGATTTACCTTTAAATATTCATGCTGAAACGGTAAAAAAAAATTTATTTGTGACGTTGACTGCTATACTGAGGGAAATATACGGCGAAATGCCCAAAGCTTTTCAATTTTTTTTAAGGCAAGTCATTGATAAAATAAAATATTTTTCTCAGTGTTATTTAAGTTTTATTTAATGCAACCGTCTGTCGTTTTTGCTGTTTGGCAATACAAAATGATGCAACAAGATTTTTTTTTTTTAAGCAGTCTTGACACTACTACTAGCGTACTGCGCATGCGAGTACAAAGAAACAACAATAAAATACATAGAACGGTTTATACCTTTCATATTAAGTGGTAATAATAGCTTCGTTGATGAAAGTTATCATTTACCCAGCTGTGTTTATACTTGCATGAGTTTAATTACGGGATAAAATCAACAACTATGTGTAGTATGCATCGGGCTTCGCGAACCTCTTTTGACATGAAGAGAGGATGGCATGAAGAAAGGAGCTTGTCAACATCCCTTTAATGCAATGGTAGTTTTGTGAATTCTGACCAAGTCTTATTACATTTCACCTTAACAAAACAGTGTTTTAAACTTAAATATTACTTCGTTTCTCTTCTTAGGCACTTCAGGCGTTCTTGTAGATAAAACACAGTAATGAATATGCTTTTATTATTTTATTTGCTGTTAATATTTGGCGGTTGCAACATTTTTGTTAGTCAGTCCTTGAGGCAACTGTTGTCTTACAGGCCATTATAAAGGTATGTATGTACTTGAGCGCTTATCTAGAAACTTGCGGGCACTTTCTTCCTAAACTGAATATTAAAAGTGATATAATCCCTTAAAAATCGAGTTTTTGATTTTATTGCTAAATACCGGAAATTAAGTGAAATCAATTTATAATTCTCCTAACATTGTTTTGGGTTATTGAGGTCGTCAACCTAAGAGCAAATTCTTAATTATACCTCACCCCCGAAAATGCCACGGGCGGCCACCCTCTATTTGCATACAACTTTACCATCAGGATTAATGAAAGTTTGATGCTGTTTATTGAGTAGTATGACATGGTTAACAAAAATGGTCATTGTATTGCTACTTCCCTGGACCCAGCGTTTTCGTGTAAAACTCACACTAAGCTACCGTATAGTCTGCCACACAAACGAGTGCGCTTTTTTGGACAGCTGTTTTCATGGCTGCAGGGGTGTCTCCCCCAGCCACAGATTATATTCCACTGTCAACCTGCCCAGTATGTCAGCAGAAAATATTCTGCCATGTAAATAAGTGTACACAATACTCGTGGGACAGACTATACTCAAGAAATTAGTGCATTAATTTTCGAAAGCTGCAACGGCACGCTTGTGTTGGTAGGCAACGCCTTTGCCAGATTTACACATATAGATACATTTTAATTTGTCAGAACAAAGTTTATTGATAATAAACGAAGTAATAACTTAATTGTACCACTGCAGACAGCTGCAATTTACAAAGTAGAGTTGCAGATAATTCTTATAAATATAACTGTTGTATTACTTGATAATTACCGTCCCAATTCTCGCAATAAACTGCCTTACACGTAGGCCCTTAGGGATCATCTCAAAAAGTTTATAACAAACGTTCAGGGACACGTTGTTTATGTTGGGAGACACAATATGGACAGATATCATAAGTAGGTCCTAAATAAGACTTTCAAATGTGCTTGGTTAAACCCCGCGATCCGTTTGTGAAAACAACTACTCAATTTGACTCGGCCTTACGGATTTCGGCCGCTCTACTATCAGAGTGAGTGAAGAGATTCGGGCGGCTCTTATTGACATCGAGATGTTGAGAGCCGATTAGGGTGAAGCGATGTGAGTATGGAGCTGTGCCGGAATGCAAGGATGTGGTTAAACGGAGTATCCCGAGAAAACTCGCGACCAGCGGCATCGTCCGGCACGATACCGACACGCGAAAATCCGCGGGCGACCCCGCCGGGAATCGAACCCGGTGGGAGGCGAGTAGTCTAACCACTACACTACCGCGACCTCTCGAATATCGGAGGTTTACCCATTGACAGAATCGTTAGGGACGTGTCAAATTAATAGCCAAGTCACACAAACGCAAATAATTCAGTTTTTCCCATTTTAGTTTGCACGTCAACCCGTAACACGCGATCACTGACCTCTTTGCCGCAAGCAGCGACATGTTCCAAGGCGGGCAAGTTGGGGTTGTGCTGAACTGCCTGCACCTCAGGGTAGACCACGTTCCCGTAGTCCTTCACTTCGAAGCCTGCAAGTAAACATGCGCGTGAGCCAGCACACGACAGTTCTTGGTCCCTCAGAACTCTGAACTGTTGCCACACTTCACACTTTATGTCTCGGTTATATTCGCAATAGCGCGCACACAGCACAGGCGCGTGAGAAGTCGAAGGTACTTTGATCGACAGCAACTGATACTTACGCACAGCATACGCCTAGAGAAAATAGCACAGCGCACACCAACTTTCTAAACTTTTATGTGCGTCGTCCTCTGTGCGTAGCCAATCGAAACAGTTCAATTACTATGATTATAAACTTAAAACTATATATATATATTTTATTTTTTTTAAGGAAAGATGATATATATATGACGACGGTAGTTTGAGTAACACGTGGCAAATATCGAAGGTAAACGGATCGTGACCCGGGGGAGTGTGATGTAAATGAAAAAAAAAGTAAAACAGTTCTTATTTGCAAACATATCAAAGTGTGCAGAACTGTTATTCTAAGCAATGGCTATGCAGTGGCTCCATGCACGGAAGGCTGTAAAAACACCAATTAAATATAAGTATACGTGAAACGTACTGCATAAAAATGACGACGTATTTCTCGAATCACGGTTATTAAGATCTGTGAAGTTAGGCGAAACAATTATCTGACAATATTATATTATTATATAACCTAATATTTAGATGTAATCATAGTTAAGTTGAATATGGAAGGAGGGGCCTTTTTTATTAGTAGGTAAACGTAATATTGTGTGTTTTGTGTAAACATTAAAGATCACTGCTACACACGACACAAGAGTTTCTGATGGAAGTGACCTGCCTGAAGGAATACTCCGAAAACTTCCGGAATAGACATGTGTTGTGCCAATGTAGGAAGGTGTATTGTGTTGTGTCTGTGCGCGCGTGTTATTTGCGAGGCTGTTTGTGTTCTGTGCGCCCGCAGTTGCGAATGTAGCGTAGGCTGTAACTTTAGCAACTTACTTATCTATCAGTTTTATGTTTAATTCAGCGGTTTTAAAATCAACCTATGGAAAAAATGTCCTTGTAACTGTTTAGGCCCTATGTTTGAATTAAAACTCCCATTGCGTGGATATTATGAAAAATTCAATGATTATATTGATTTTATGTTTCTAACAATTTTGCTGTTGCTAGACCAACTCATCAATACTAGGAAATACCTAAATGCTAACTATCACTTAAGTTAACATCGGAATAGTTACAGTGGCTCACATTAATATTCGACTACCTATGACTATCGCAGTTTCATGGCCTTATGTTACATTAGTAATGAAGATAAACATAAATCATATTGCACAATCATTCTTGTGTGCTTTAAATGAAATATAGCGGTTGCCAATAACGAAAATGAGCAATGCAACTTAACAAACAATATGATTTTGTCATCCCATGCTGCATAAGTACACCACTTTAATATTCGGCCATCATCATTCAAACACAAACATAATCCTCTTTGCAAATTAAACAAACATTAATTAGTACCTGGTAGCATGGCCATTCTGTTTAATTACTTCTCGCACGCGTTGTGGCATATTAGCAATTATATTACTGGTACGTTCGGAGCCAATCTTACTCCATTCTTCCTTGAACCTTTTCTCTAATTCTTTTGTGGACCTAATTGTTGTAGTACGCAGTCTTCTTTTTAGTTCATCCCACAGATTTTCTATGGGATTCAGGCCGGGTGATTGAGGAGGTGTGTTAATGACTTTGGGACAGTTATACAAAAGCCAGCTCTTTACAATGTATGACTTTTGTTTTGGGTCATTATCTTGGTAGAACTTAAACGTGCTCCTAATGCCCAGACTATCATCCCTCTTGTGTAGGTTTGCTGTCAGGGTGTTGAGATGATCTTCCTTTGTCATTGTTCCATCGACACGTACAGCCTCTCCAGCACCTGCTGTAGATATACAGCCCCAGATCATAATACTACCTCCACTGTGTTTCACAGTAGGTTGTGTATTCCCAGGTTTTAGCTCCTGATTTGGCTTGCGCCATACTGTTACCCGGTCATCCTAACCAAACACATTCAATTTCGTCTCGTCAGCAAAAATAGCATCATTCCACCAATTTTCATCTTTGTCAGCGTGGTCTTTTGCGAACTTAAGTCGTTTTCTTCTATTTACCTCATTAATAAAAGGCTTCTTTCTACGTACCCTGCCATTATATCCTGCTCTTCTGAAAACTCGTATGGTTTCTGGATGGACGTTCTTTCCGCATTCATTGAGTACCTCCGTTGTAAGTTTGCAAGCACTAATTTTCGGACCTTTCTTTATTTTCCTGATTACTAGACGTTCTTCTCTCTCGCTTAGTTTCTTTGGCTGTCCTTTTTGAGGTACCGAATCTATTCTGTCTTACTTCTGAAACCTTCTTATGATGTCTCCGACAGTGCACCTCGGCAGATTTAAGTGCTCCGCAATTTCTCGTTGAGATTTCTTCTTTGCATGATGAAAAATTACCAGCTGCCGCTGTTCAAACGTTGTATTCCTGCCCCTACGTCCCATTTGCCTAACTGACGCAGCCAACAGAGCTGCCCAATACAACCTCTCAGCGCAGAGAGCGTGCAGGGAATTACACGAGGCACGAACGCAATGTGCATCGTGCCTGTGCCACGCGTCCACCACAACTGGCCGAATATTAAAGTGACGTACTTATGAAGCACGCGAGGACAAAATATTGTGTTTCACTAACTTGCACTGCTCATTTCAGTTATTGGTTACTATTGCATTTCATTTAAAGCACACGAGAATGATTGTGCAATATGTTTTATGTTTATCTTCATTTCTAATGTAACATAAGGCCATGAAACTGTGATAATCATCGGTGGCCGAACATTATTATGAGCCACTGTATATAGTTACTTTGTTGTTCAGAATAATTGCAATGCTTCCAAATTGTATGTAAAATAGGTTACATGCATACATAAGTTAGAAGTACTAAGTAATTTCAAACAAAAATCGGACGAAAAATTCAGAATATGGTGAACCTCCATCTTAAGTGTAAAGATTTTGAATTTCACATATTAGTAATTAAGAAACAAGAAATACAAGTTGACAAGCTTTGAATTTAACCAATCACTTTGAAAAATGATCAGTTTTTTCAACAACACACTTTAAGAGCACATGGCTTCGATATTCCCCCTCCCCCCCCCTCGCTTTTGAGGCTCGGCGATACGGGCGACAATAACACGCACGACCAGCGCCCCGTCGCCCCTACGCGCAAGGCGCTGCATCCTGTGGGCAGTGCTTCCGCTGTTACGCTTTCCTGTGCAAATGAGATCTGTACCAATGGTGTTTTATTACACGTGATGAAAGCTCATAGATTAAACTACGACTGTGCATTTATATTTTTCTCCTGCTTATTTAGAAAACTGTAGGAAGGCTGTAAAAATGTATTTTTTTGATAATTTTTTTTATAGAATAAACGCAATATTATGAAAACAAAACTGTGCGGGCTTAGATAATAGTTTTTTTTTTCTTGTGAAAAGTTGTATTCCCAGCACATTTATTCACTGAGATACACGTAAACGCGCAATCAACGAATGCACACACGACTACTAACTCTTAATAATATATATTTATTTTAAAAGTAAACGTCAAATAAAATAATACGAATAAAAAAACGCTTATTTCCAAATTGATACGCTAGTGTTCGATAAATAACAAATAAATTAAAACTTGCTGTAGTCTATATAAAATAATTTATTTCATCAAGAAACAAAGCAGAATAATTGTACATTTATATATTTGAATTTGCCACGTCTGCCTCATAACCAAGATGTTATGATTTAAGTATTATAATGTGTAAACTTTAATTTTTTTCTCTCTCTAAAACTTTATTAAAATGTTTATAAAAGCAGTTTATCCGTTTTTATCAAAATGCCACTATGCTTTTTACTGCTTATTTCAGAAATTGATTGCAAATAAATGTGGAAAGGTATTTTTTCTTAGTTCTTACTAATCAATTTGTTATGAGAAATTGTGTGTGTTCATATAAGACTATACAAGTAGTCGTACTAAATATGGGGTACACTGATTTTTCGTCTTCTGCACGTGTCCTAAACATTGGCCCAAGAATTGTAATAATGATATAATATAATTTACGTGTTTTGACAATGATGTACCGTTTGTTTACATTTGCTTTCACAACAAACCCGAACTTTTACGGGGGTAATAAAAAAAAAACCTTTTGTGTGAGCAGAGTGCATCGCATTTGCCTTAAAACTCGGTCAAAATATTTCACTACCGCGCCGAAGCACTCATTTTTGGGAAGCATCATTCTAACCGGAGTGTGACCCACGCGATTGCGCATGAAGGATAGCAGTTCAGTTTTCGGGCACAAAGATGGTTACTGCGAAGCTGGCATGCACACACTACCGTATATTCTCTCTACGCGTCATTGCAAG
>NQII01000812.1:68788-114421 GCA_002778355.1 Clitarchus hookeri
GGGGGGGGGGTTCATTACGATTGTGCTATGATTAATTTCCGAGTACCTGCATGCTTTCTGGCCAACAAAATCACGCTGCTTAAGAAAACTCTGACACAGGTCTAATTTAGCTAGGATGTATTAATGCTGTGACAAAGTAAAAGCACATATCTGCTGGAAAATCAAATGTAAACAAATGCACGCGTCGTTATATGTTCACGTGCCGTCGACAGTCTGATCGGCAGTTCGTGAGACAGTGATGTAAGCATGCAGAATACGAAATGCAGACTTCGTCAGCGTGTAGTCTGTAGTCCTTACCTGGCCGTTGTAGTCTCTCGAGTAGCCCCGAGTTCCTAACTGCATCAGGTCCACCCTGTACTCCGTCTTTCTTCTGTAAGTAAACAACAGTTCTATTTATAGAATGTCTGAAGTATACCTACCAAAAACCGAGTAACTCGGTACTTCTGCTTTTAAAAACAACAGTGTGTTAAGCTTTTTCAATACGTGGCAATATAGTCCTACATATTTTATTTCGACATTTTTCTATTTGCAGGTGCTACTTACCATCTTTTCCACGTTTTTTGGAAGTAAGTGTGATGGTAATTAATTAACAAAACACAGTATCATAACAACATGGAAACAGCATTTCTATGATTGCAAGATGCAACCACTGCGCGAGTTCAATCAACACGTTATTGTGTCCAAANTTAAGCTTTTTCAATACGTGGCAATATAGTCCTACATATTTTATTTCGACATTTTTCTATTTGCAGGTGCTACTTGCCATCTTTTCCACGTTTTTTGGAAGTAAGTGTGATGGTAATTAATTAACAAAACACAGTATCATAAGAACATGGAAACAGCATTTCTATGATTGCAAGATGCAACCACTGCGCGAGTTCAATCAACACGTTATTGTGTCCAAANAACATGGAAACAGCATTTCTATGATTGCAAGATGCAACCACTGCGCGAGTTCAATCAACACGTTATTGTGTCCAAATAAGGCTATTGGAAATAGTCATGGCTATCGTATGCATTTGATATTTCTACAGAAATGAACGTTGAACGCGGGACAGCAATACAGTTTTAAGTATTTGTGGATAATTATATTAAAAAATTTCAGTATGCATCAGTAATTGCACCACGCAGCTAGTATGCAATAATAGATTGTTTTGCAAATTTTTGAAAACTGGGAAATAACTGAAGATTATAGTGGTCAGATATCACATCGTGAATCGAACCTGGGTCCTCCCTGTTGCAAGCCCAGTTACTGCGTAACTTTGCTTTGTCGAAGATACTGTGTCATGAAATGTGTAGTAATTACGTACTCTGTGGGAAACTAACGCTATATTGTCAACCATGCTTTAAAAAAAATATAATTAAAAACTAGACAATTTGCCTTTTTGATTTTAAGTTCAGGGCTTTATCTACCAATCCTGCATCCACGGAGTTGAAATGGCGAACCAATGTTAAAGAAATTAATTCTCATTGCCTCAACTTTAAAGTAAAGATAACTGTTTCAAACAAAAAAATAAAACAGTCGTTTGGGGGGAACTTTGGATCATCGGGGCAACTTTGTACCACGTGCCTAATTTTGTTTTAAATGAAGGCTCTAAGAATACCTTCACACTATCATGTTCCTTTCAAATGGAATATTTAACGATGAATTAATAATACATTAAGGTGCAGGCTGTAAATCCTTCGTTATAAACGAAAAAGTGTGGTACGTTACCCTTAATTCGTACAAAGANTACATTAAGGTGCAGGCTGTAAATCCTTCGTTATAAACGAAAAAGTGTGGTACGTTACCCTTAATTCGTACAAAGATACCCCTAATGACAGTAAGCAACGCAACTTTATCAGAGAATACTGCCACGTTAAGAAATGTTCAAAAAATGTTATTTATTCATAATAATTTTTTAAAATGTAGATTGTAATGTTAAAAAAAAAAAAACATAAAAATTAGCAAGATTTCGTAACGGGCCAGTGTTCCTTAAAAATTTCACCAATAATACTTTCNAAAAAAAAAAACATAAAAATTAGCAAGATTTCGTAACGGGCCAGTGTTCCTTAAAAATTTCACCAATAATACTTTCTTAACGGTTATTTTTTTTTAATAAATGCATTGAAAAGGACTGATTCCCCATTTAAACTCAGTGGCTGATGGATGGCTAGGTAGGCTGCGTTCTCAAGGCTACCTGGTGCCCGAACTGCGTCGAACAGTGTTTGAAATACTCGTGTTTTAAATAAACTATTAAACGTGCATCCAATGTGCTGATCTACGTAAATAACATACACTTGAGACGAGGGCTGTTGAGTGCTTGCAAGACGTCGCGCAGATTAGAAACGCCTTTTAATAGCATTTCAAAAAAGGTTAAAAACGGCTTTTTCAAAGCTCTGTATCTCAGAGTATAAGTGTCGGATTCATACAAAACTACTCGAGGGCTTTGCATTGAACCTTCCTGCAGACTTTCCACCAATAAAATAATATGGTCACCGCTGAAAGTCCCATAGGTACGCGCAGTGTGACTAGAACACTGCACGCCCGTTGAGAGCCTTGCACTTAGCGGCGATGGCGCACTTGNGTCCCATAGGTACGCGCAGTGTGACTAGAACACTGCACGCCCGTTGAGAGCCTTGCACTTAGCGGCGATGGCGCACTTGATGCGCGTGGAAGTTTCGCCCTTATAGCTCCCGCGCTTCTCGGCCTCAAACACGAAAAAAAAGCTCTAGGTAGTCGGGAGCCTTAGGACAATTTTTTTTCCCGCCTCCCATGTATACACTCTCTTTCTCTCTCGTTCTCTATGTGTAACTATGTGGATTACTTTGCCATTCTACGTTATTGTTTTCGTGTTCCTTGAGACTTGCAGTTCGCAACTCAAGCTATCCCAGCCCAGATACTAAAGAGGACGTACAGTGAATACAAATAATATTGGGACAGCAAATACTAGTTCATGTTTCTACTTTAATCTGTAGCTGTTTCGTACATAAAACGAGAATAAATTGTTTATTAGTAAAGACTGTTACCATAAATACAGCCGTGACCTGTTAATATAGTAAACTACGTCTTATAATAAAAAAAATTGAAAGTCTACGCATTTTACACGTTAATAAAATATCGGGACAATGGCTATTCATATATATCTTCCATACAACTTGAACCGCGTACCCTGGGTCAGTGCACGCTCTAATCCAGCAAGCAGTCTTGCCTTCATCGTAAACAAGAGCGTTTCGCTAGTCAAATGGGACGAAGAGGTAAGAGTACTACGTTCGAGCAAAGGCAACTTGTTATCTTCAATCACGAGAGAGGTAAAAGCTGCAGACAAATAGCTGAAGTACTTCAAATGAAGAAAAGTACAGTGGGAAATATAATCAAGAGATACAGAGATGAGGATCGAATTGATTTAATTCCGCAATCTGGCCGTCCAAGGGCATTTACAGCTCGAGAAGAGCGACGGATTGTCAGGAGTGCGAAGAAGAATCCCAGGTTAAATGCTCCGAAATTATGTGCCGAGGTGCACGGAAGTACAGGCAAGTAGGTAAATCCTCAGACAATAAGAAATTGTATCAAAAGGGCAGGATTGAATGGTCGGGTGGCCAGAAAAAAAACCATTTGTCAACGAAAGAATTAGGACGAAGAGAATTAAGTTCGTAAAATAATTTATTTGTAAAAATGAAAGAGTGGTGGCAGAACGTAATATTTGCTGACGAGAGCAAATTTAACATCTTTGGTTGAGATGGGAAGACAATGTTTTGGCGCAAACCAAATACAGAGATGGAAGCAAACAGACTCCTACCTACAATTAAACACGGCGGTGGAAGTATCATGGCCTGGGGGTGCATGGCGGCCACCGGGGCAGGAGAGTTAGTGTTTGTTGAAGAAAACACGAACAAAACAATATACTTGGACCTTCCGAAGAAACATCTGCATACAAGTGCCGAGAAATCAGGACTTGGTGACAAACGTATGTTCTGTGAAGACGGTGATCCCAAACACAGTGCAGACGTCGTGCAGCTGTGGTTGCTGTGCAATTGTCGTCAAGTGCTCCACCCACCCGCGCAGTCACCGGACTTGAACCCAGTCGAGAATTTGTGGCATGCGCCCAAAAGCAAAGTCCGGTCTACACCAGTGATATCAAAAGAACACCCTAAAAAGCGACGAGAAAATTTGGTTCACAGCATGCATAATCGCCTTCGTGAAGTTATCATGTGTAAAGGACATCCTACTAAATATTAAACTTAATTTCACTATAAGAAATAAGTTGTTTGCATTATTTGCTGTTATCTGTCCCAATACTTATTTGACACGAAACTGCAAATTTAATTTTGTTTATTATGTTGATTATTTGTAGGTTTATTTTGAAAATGCAGTTTGTTTTTTACTGTAACAATATTATTCAAATATAATATTTCTGTAAGGACTATGTAAACCACACGTTGTAAATACTACTTACTGTCCCGTTATTCCTGTATATAACCACTGCCCCGATATTTTTTTTGATGTGACAAATGTGTGGGCTTTCAATATTTCTTACTTAAAAGGCGTTGTTTACTACATTAACATGTTATTGCTGTATTTATGGTAACATTCTTTACTAATGAACACACAGAACAGTGTATTCTAGTTCTATGTACGAAATAGCTACAAATGAAAGTAGCAATATGAACTGGTATTTACTGTCCCAATACTATTTTGATTCACGGTAGTTACTGTAAACGTCTTCATGAAACGGGAAATATTAAGCTGGAAGTAAGGAAGCGTGCGTAACGTGTTATGAGCGTACGCGCCGGGTGCATTTGAACACACGATAATAAACACGAGTGTAGGGTAGAGCTGTGGAAATGTAACAGTTTGCCAACAGTCTTGCAAGATGTAGTCAAGCCATTATGGGCGATGACAATTGCACGGCTACGTAGGCAACGCGTGTGCATCCTGCTGCGGTGGTCTAGCGTCGTTTGCGTCCCTGTGATTGGTCCATATTCATTATTTTGCGACGCCGCGTCGTTCGTCTTTGGAATTCCTCCTCTGCAAGATGGCCTCCTTGGCCGGCTCGGCTCCTCCCCTCATTTCCCTCCCTTGATTACCCCTCCTTGTGCGTCATCATTTTTTTAGTATGGGGGCAAGTTAATATAAGTAGTTGTGTGCTGCCGTTAGTGTTGTGTGAGCGATTACCTTGGTGTGAGCGGCCGAAATGTGGAGCTAATTGAAACGGTGAGTTGTGGTTGCAGCATCTTCTTCTTTGGGTCTGTTTAGTGTTTTTAATAATTGTGTGGCGTAGTTTTGTGTCGTTTTGGGCAGGCAGTGTGATAGTCTTTTTCTAAATTGTGGCTTTGGTCGCCAGCCTAAATTATTGTTTCAATTAAACCAAGTTCTAACTTTGCTATGTGTTCCAGTTATTTTAACGTGTAGTGAATCATTTTTGTCCGCTGCCCATTTATATTTTATTTAAAGTTTTAATTGCTTTGCTTTGCTTCCACGACTCATGCGTCGGGCGTAGTATATTCAATATTTTAAACGTCGTCGTCCTTTATTCTTTATTTGATGGAGCTTTGATTGGGTCTACTGACTGCCTCCATCGACGTAACTTTTAATGTTAAGATTTTAAGGCAGCTTTTAAATTGTGTTTTGCGTAAAGGAGGCTTTACTGGGCTTCTAAGGTTTAATGACTCCTCTTAAAATCACTAATCCGTATAATCAATTTGTATTTTGAATATTTTAAAAGTATTGCTTGTTATTGCAATCAATTCGATTGAGCCTTTAGTATTGTACATTTTTTGTGTATTCTTGTAAACTTTGATCACGATATACATAACTGAAATATGTATTATTAGTTATTTGTGCTGCGGCACACTCTTAACGTCTGATGATTGGTTAATAATAGCGCGATGGACGCGGCGCAACAAATTCATATTTACATGGACACTAATTTGACCGGCTCGCTCAGGGCTGGATTAAGTTGGCCGCCTGGCAGGCCGTCGAACGGTGTGCATGGCTGCAGTAGAAAACAAAACGTATTAAAAAACCGCCCAACGTGTCCAAGTGTGGTCTGCTTTAGAATAGCATTTATGAAACGTTACGCGTCTGTGTACGGTTTTCAGTTCCTCCATTTCTCTCTAAGGAATGTTTTTGTGACAGTGAAAATGGCTCAGAGGTGTCTTCACAGTCATTTTTGGCATAAACATTCCGGTACAGATTATAAAAGGAATAGACTTGCATCAAACCTATATTTTATTATTACGTAATAAAATGGTAAGACTTCCGCTTAGTCTCGTAGAGGCGCGTTATTCACGGCAAGACTGCACGCCAGTTCAGTGCTTTGCGCGTAGAGGTGATGAGAGAGTTGATGCGCATGTCCCGGTCGCCCCTAGTGCCCACGCCTTTAGGCCTCAGACGTACAAAATTCCTTAAACCAGGCGGCCACCTTAAAGGGAGGGCAACACGGACTGAAGCTCAGGGGCCTCCTCGGAATTGTTACTTTTGCAAATCATAAGTTAACCTTTAATGAAAGTACAGCATTTTTCCTAAAACAATAAAATACAATTTTGAACTTAATAATGAATTCACGTTTTTTAGATAATAAATAATTAATTTTTACATAACTATACAGTTTGCGTTATATAGTATTTCAATTATAGGTTATTCACGGTAAAGTGAGCGCTTTTGAAAGCCGTCTCATTTGGAATAATAGTAGTCAATAAATATATATATTTTAGCCTTAGACGTTAATTTCCGCCGAGTTCGGTGGAATATACACACTGTTTATTACTTATATGGCAACATTTATTTTAAAAAGGTGGTTAAAGGATAATGAATAGCGGAAAGGAAAAAGTAACTAGGACCTCAAGTGTTTACTTTACCGTGAACGGTCTGTAATCTACTTCTTCCTTACTGGCCTAATGTATATAATTTACGCGTGTTGGATAGGTATCTTGTTACTTGGCAATTTTTTATAAAACACTAAAGATTTCTATATTTGATCTGGTTTAAAAATGAGCCTCCACTTCTTTAAACTCGGCCCTGGGCTCACGACTTACACTAAAACTATATTATTATGCGTAAAAACAGTTCCTTGCCGCTACGTACTAACTTCATTGCGGTAATTAAGATCAACATTACTTTGCTTATTTTTCTGTTTATTCAGTGAATCATTTCCATGCTCACTAATCCTCGACACGTGAAGTTATGTCCGTAATTACACGCAGGCGTAAAACTGCGTTGCGTTGTTGCTTATTAAAACAGGAGATACTCGCTCGCGCAGAAATTAACTTAGACACCAATAGGTTGTAAGGTTACATTGGCGGATTTAACACCGAAAAAGTGAGCATTTGCATCTGTGTACTCCTTCAGAGGGCCCCATATGCCCTCAACAAATTATATATATATGCACGCACACAATACAACTCTGACTGTTGTGTGAAACATTTGTGTTTGCAAGTAATATTTTCGAAGTTCCGCTTGTCCAATTCGTAGTTTGGGCATCAACGTGGCGGCTGTAAGTCTGATATACACAATGCTCATTATCAAACAAGAAGTTCGAAAAAGAAAAAGCTCGTTTAAAAAATTTCAAAATAACTTTTAGAGTCATTAATTTATGTATCATAAATGTGTTGTTCATTCATTCATTCATTCATTCGTTCAATGTTGCATGTATATTACAGGCAAATGTTGAGATGATTGAAAACTTAGAATACTTAAATATAACTATCATCAAATTATTTTTAAGTAAGAAAAAATATATGAAAATTGTTCTTAATAAATTTTTAATATTAAGGTGACATTTTAAAATGGATTTTAAAGTACCCGCACATAAATATGGGCCCTTTGGAACGTTTACCGCCTGGGCCTTTTTCCTTAAATCCGCCACTGGTAAGTTAGAGCTATCTACAGCCCTGTCGCGTCCGCAATGCGATTAAATTATAAACATTTTCTATTCGCAAATCTTGTGCCATCGATTTTTGTCGCGTCGACGTCACAAGTGTCTATGCTGATTGGCTGGAAAATTATTTTATCTGCGTCGCGCCCATCTCGTTAGACGATGTGGTTCCAGCAGGATGGGCCCCTCTCCTCATTNCCGCACATAAATATGGGCCCTTTGGAACGTTTACCGCCTGGGCCTTTTTCCTTAAATCCGCCACTGGTAAGTTAGAGCTATCTACAGCCCTGTCGCGTCCGCAATGCGATTAAATTATAAACATTTTCTATTCGCAAATCTTGTGCCATCGATTTTTGTCGCGTCGACGTCACAAGTGTCTATGCTGATTGGCTGGAAAATTATTTTATCTGCGTCGCGCCCATCTCGTTAGACGATCTTCCATCACGGTTCGTCAAAACCGCGACGCATAGCGGGGTCGCGGTGGCGCAGCGGCTAGAGCGTTCACCTCCCACCAAGGTGAACCGGGTTTGATTCTTGGAAGGAGGTTTTATATAACTTCCTTGGGTCACTCCCGGATTTTCGCACGCGGGAATCTTGCCGGACGATGTCGCTGGTCGGCGGGTTTTCTCGGGGATCTCCCTTTTCCTCCGCCCTTTCATTCCGGCGCTGCTGCATACCCACCTCGCTTCACCCTCGTAGGCTTGCAAGACCACCATATTAGGAGCCGTCTAAATCTCTCAGTTCCGCTCTCAACGCACGGTACACGAGCCGGATTGGCCACTGGGAGTGGTGAGCACGTTGTGTAGCCCCTACGATCACCTGATCTCGTCCCACCGGACTGAAACACCTGCCGACACCTGCCGACACCTGGCGCAATTGACTTACATAAGGACACTTTCAATGTAACGTCGCCTATCTTCGAACGTGTGCACTGCAACATGCAGCAACGATGCACGGACTGTGGCCATTGACAGGTGAGCTTTTGAAGACACCGTGAACGTGGTCAATAATAATATAGCGTTGTGCTTGCATTTATAAATGACAACACGTACTTCGAGTTTGTCAGATGTTAGGATGGTCTGCTACTCAAAAAGTGTGCGAGCTAGTAAAGAGATTTTGGCGGCTCTTAACATCGAGGTCTTGAGAACCGATGTGATGCGAGATGAGTATGGAGCAGTGCCGGAAGGAAGGGGCGGGGGAAACTGGAGATCCCCGAGAAAACTCACCGACCAGCGGTATCGTCCGGCATGATTCCCGCATGCGAAAATACTCAAAAAAAATATCCATCCATACCCCTGTGTAAATCAAAACGCAATGAATTTTCTTTGGCCAGAAAAATATTCGTGAAGAACTTGATATATTTCCAGTATATAAATAAAACTTGCATGGAATGGCCATTGCTGGGATGTTGCCAATTTTTTTCTTGTTAAGTAGTTGTAATTTACACAAAATATAAATTAGAATGCCCTAGCTATTTGACATATATTTTATTATCAGTTACGTTAAATTAACGCATACGACAGTTCTTTAAATACAGCTACTGCAAACTAGCTAACAATTATTAACTATTTTTAACTTACATAAAATGTAGACTTCATGAACTAAGAGAATCAAGCTAAAAAGGAGAAGTTAATTAAAATAATAATTATATTCTTGACTGTGCATAGCGCTATCTAGCATATTGTGTAAACCTTTATTTGTGCTTTTGCGATTTCAGTAATATTTTCTTTTGTAACAATCAAGTGACGTGATGTCGTGGAATACGAATTCTTTTAAAAGCGAAACCCCCTGTAAGAAAAATCTTTATTGCAGAAATGTTGTGCATTACCTGTGTCTCGCGAATATGGATTTTCATCCGCATAAGCATGCCTTGTCGGCGACTTAGATCTTTTTTTTTTATATATATATATATATATATATAAATTGGCTACACTTATCTAGTAGAAAATAATATTATATACATTTACAATTTTTATTCAGTTTTAACATATTTAACGTGAATGGTTCAGCGTCGGCGACGAGGTAACAAATGCAACTATTTTAAGTTGTAATATCAATTCTTTGAAAATCCTATAAATTTCTTTCCGACTGTCACTAAGACTGTCTCAAAAACACATATTTTGGCTTTCCAACACTCGCTACCGGAATAGAAGTATCGGATCGATCCGCTAGCGTGTTTATTCCGATATTTTAAAATATTTGGCCCAAAGCGAAGGTCGGAGATAGCTCCTTACGTCAAGGCATGGCCGCCGTCTTTCCCGTCCTTGGCTGTGTCCGAATTCACTGCAACGTATAGGCTATTCGCGGTAAAGTGAGCACTTTTGAAAGCCTTCTCATTTGGAATAATAGTCAATAAATATATTTTATTTTAGCCTGAGATGTTAACTTTAAAGTGCAGTGGAATATACATCCTGTGTTTGTTACTTATATGGCAATATTTATTTTAAAAAGGTGGTTAAGGAATAAAATATGGCTGAAAGGAAAAATAGTAACTGGGGCCTCAAAAGTGCTCACTTTACCGTGAACACCCTATACAGAGGTTTACATGCCCTTGATCCCTTCAGTACCCACAATTCCCCACATCCCCTTGATCCCTTCGTGGCCCAAGTGGGTACAGTTTGAAACGCCCGTCTTGGTTTCGCAATCTTCAACGCATAAACGAGAAAAAAAAAACCAATTAATTAAACGCATTTTCCTTGTTACCTCGGTTTGTTTACGAATAACAGTGTCAAGAAAGACTGGAAGAAGCTGCTAGACTTGAAAATAACTGAAGGCCTGTGTAGGAGACGTCGCTCGTGCCCTTGGCTGAAGGGGATATTCAAGGGTGCATCCGTGCCTTAGTCGCGAATTAGGACCGCGACGTCGCAGCCTCAGTGCACTTTTCAAGGGCAAGAAGCCAGGTTAAGAGCCCTCGGCGGTTGAATTCGGACACATCCCTTTATTCTCCGGACCACTGGTTCCGTTTGTAGGGTCACAGCTGTCGAGGAATATAACAAGAGCCGCCACAGCTCAGAATGCCCGCTAGTCGTTAAGTCCTAACTGTGGCCGCCGAACGGTATGCACAGCTCCAGAAAAAGTTTCATTAAAAAACCGTCCAACATGTATGAGTGAGGTCTGCTTTCGAATAACATTTATGAAACGTTACGTGTCTGTATAAGTTTTTCAGTTCGTCCATTTCTCTCTAAAGCATGTTTTTGTGATGGTGAATATAGTTCAAACGGATGTTTTTCACGGTCATTTTTTAGGCATGAACATTCCTGAACAAAACATTTAAATAAGAATAGCGACGTGCAACAAACCTTTATTTTTTATTATTACGCCATATAATGGTAGGGTCTCCACTGAGTGTCGACGACAAGACTGCACGCCAGTTCAGTGCTTTGCGCGTAGGGGCGATGAGAGAGTTGGTATGCATGTCTCGGTCGCCCCTGGTCTCAGACGTGCGAAATTCCTTCAACCAGGCGGCCACCTTAAACCGTGGCCATTTATACAAAATTCATTTTTGGGGACCGGGATCTCGAGAAAAAAAAATATCGATAAAGGTTGTTCACGGTAAAGTAAGCACTTCTGAAATAAACCTCTGAAAAATATCACTGCCAATTACTACGCGTATACTGCTGTACAATCTGGTACGAAAGTTCCCAGTTGAGTTGTTAG
This sequence comes from Clitarchus hookeri, assembly GCA_002778355.1. Lineage (NCBI taxonomy): Eukaryota > Metazoa > Arthropoda > Insecta > Phasmatodea > Phasmatidae > Clitarchus > Clitarchus hookeri. Next base: position 80,302 of record NQII01000812.1, read on the forward strand.
TGAGTTAATAAAGAAAAGTTCTTAAAACTGATGTTTTATTTAGTGTAATATATGAATGTATGGCTTCTAAAGCCTCAGGTTATTTTAGTTTACACACATTAGGGCACGAATTTACATATAATTAATAGATTAACTTTCATACAAATTCCCTGCTTGCCATTTGTAAGAGACCTGAATAAAGTGAGACGGTTCAAGGAAATGTTAAACTTTCACATAGCGGAAGGATACGAACTGAGAGGGAAAGTAGATCCTAAGCAGGGTTTTCAAATGTGCTCACTTTACCTGGAACAGCCTTTACTAGTAGTTTAGCAAGATTTTCCGTTTACAAACACAAAATAAAAGAAGTTAGGAGAAAATATTGATAGAGGTATGTGGATTTCGCGAATTTATTTGGTAGTAGTCTAGCTTTCTCATTCCTTTACTCGTCTCGCACGTAGGCGTACCGGGTTCGATTCACGACTGGGTTCGCTCCCTGATTTTTGCATGTGGGAATCGTGCAGGACGATGTCTCTGGTTGGTGGGTTTTGTCGGGATTCTCCCGTTTCCCCCGTCCTTGCATTCCGGCGCTGCTACATACTCACCTCTCGCTTCACCCTCATTGGTTCTAAAGACCTTTATGTTAAGAGTCGCCCTAATATCTCCACTTCACTACACTCATTTACATGCTCGGGTCACCGGCTGTTTATAATTGACTATGCTGCCATANCCCTAATATCTCCACTTCACTACACTCATTTACATGCTCGGGTCACCGGCTGTTTATAATTGACTATGCTGCCATAGTGAGAGCCTTTGCTTTTATTCAACTTGGATATACGTGATACGATCACCAGAGACGATGGTTTTTCCCGGGAAAAGTTGATAGTTTCTTAGGATTCAACGTACTGAACAAATGTTCGACAGCTTGTTTCGTTATTGGTTGTCACGCATATATTAAGCTTATAGTGAATATGGGGTAGAGCGATCACGCTAGCTGCGCAAAGCCAGTCTTTGTGTCCCAACATTGACAGTTTTATTAAAGATATAAAATGTAGCTATTTCTTTTAATGTTTAAGGAAATCCCAACAACGCACTAGGAATACACTGATTTCAAGTATGACCTGCCACGGGAATAATTTGCGAAATTCTCTGACCTCTAAATACTGAAGACATTCGCATGTGAGTAAATGCGTGCCATTTTAATGACCTCTTCAGGGCCGTATTAAGGTGAAGACAACAGGGCCAGACGTCGAGGAGCCTTCGCACAAATTGTTGTATTTTTGCAGATTATTATTAATATTTTTTTACTGTTCTGAGAATACCAAATTTTGCATAAAGCAATGACAGGAGGCTTCGAGAGGTTAATGATAAAATCGCGTTTCTTTTAAAATAATTCATAATACTGTTATATAAGTACTAAGACAACGTTAGATATAGTATTGCAATTAGGAATTGCAACAAAATGGTTTGTGGTACGCTTCGCTTATAAATGAACCGTTTTGTTTAGACGCGGCTCTTAACTCCAGAGATGTTCATAGATTCTTGGTTTAGAGATAACTAACTGCCTCCGCCTATTCGTTACTTCAGGGTTTTCACGCCTTTAATTTGACCCTGATAACACTATTTTTAATTGATGGAGGGGGGGGGGGGCATGGCAGGTCGTTTTTTTTTTATTTGTAGCAAACATTACTTTCGGTACTTCAGGCATCTTACATGCATGTAAAAACTTAAATTGACTGGTTTTTTTAAATTGATTCCACGTGATCTAGGTATATTATTTTTTACTTCAAAATGAAACTAAAAATAATTAAATTTTACATTTTTCTATTTTAAATGATAAATCCTTTCTCTGGGCAGACCTTGAATGTGAGCGTGCAATTTTGTATATTGTAAGATTTTCGTATGCAATTATTAAGATATTCGTGTATACACATCCCTCTTTGTTACATCGGCTCTCAAAACTTCGATCTTAAAAGCCGCCTAATCTCTTCACTCACTCTCTTTGTTACCTTTAAAACTCTAAACTTCATAATTTCTTCATGCTGTTTAGAATAAAATGTTTGATTTAATGAACGTAATAGTTGTGACTTAAACTGGCTTATGTGAATAAAAGTATATATACATTCTTTATTTAATTAAAACGGATAATACATTGGTATTGTTTCTAACTTAAATAAATTNAAACGGATAATACATTGGTATTGTTTCTAACTTAAATAAATTTTTACCTGCTGGATTGTAGCGATTGTTGGATTTCTGAGTATCGCTTCGTTTGATAAGATCTCAAGTTAGTGGGGTTCATTTTTAATATAGTGTACAATCGCTTTATCTGCTGACGATAAGGTAACATTTTGGGGTAAATCAGTAATATACCCTCGCATATATTATTGTGTCGTCACATACCATGAAGCAATAACTAGTCATTACACAGTAACTTACAGGATGAGAGAGCGAAAGAGTAGAAATATAGCAAATTGGCAGTTCAGTCTAATTTACACCCTTGCGACCAAAAAAAATAATAATAATTTGACGTAACCATGTAGATTCCAACAAAATCACTGCGTGGTAATTTTCGTAATACATATTTTTGTCACAGCAATGACTGCATTTGTAAAAATTTGTCTTATCTTCGGACTTGTACATTAGCAGTTTATGTACCAAAGTGCAGATAGCCATTAAGTCTCTAATTTACCTTAAACCTACTACTTTCAAACATACGATAAATTATGTTTAAATATTTCAATAACCAACACACCTGTCCCTTGTTGAAAGGTACTCCAAGAATGCCGTATTTCAGCACTTTCTTCTGCGCGTTAGTAATTAGTGAACTGGCGTATCTCAACTTTGAAAGCATTGCCACAAATGCCGACGAAACACCGTCGGATGCTACCAGTCGAGACGAGGACGCAAGATGTCAAGCGAGGTCAAGATAATGTGGTGTCCTTTGAACCTTAAATCACAGAACGTAAGAAAATTTAACGGTTTGTTGAAACACAAATGTTCTATCAGATTTTGTTATACTGTTTGGCCTACGAGAACTCTTGTATAGCGGTTGTTTTAATTTAAAAAGAGGTATGCTTTACTGACTGCGAGGTTTGATACCAGACTTTCTCTCTGTATTTATAGAGGTTCACGGAAAAGTGAGCACTTTTTAAGGCCGTGCTTAAAAGTTCCTTTCAGCTTATATATAACGTTTTGCCAGCTGTTGAGAAAAAAATTGCAGTGAAACTAATACACAGCGTATACATTTTATAGCTCTTGAAAGTTAACTACTGAGGCCACAATAAAATATACATTTTTGGTTATTATGCATGCTGGGAGGGCCTTAAAAAGTGCTCACTTTACCTTGGATAGACTATAAAGCTAAATCCCGTCCTATAAATGAAAAAACCGTAGCCATACAAATAACAGTAAAAGATAAATACCTTATTTACAGTAGTAGTTGCTATAAACATGAATGAAACTGCTACAATACTGGTGTCAATGCATTGTCCCATAGCATGTTGGCGAACATGTAATATTTCGTCAGAGAGTCAATGTGTAGTCGGTAACAATCCACCCGTAATATTGCACAAGTCAAATCTGTATTAATAAACGTGCTTTTCTATTCGCGTAAATAAATAGTAGTAGGAAAATGGCGATTCTGGTGCACCTGGCATCCTGGTGGAGATAAGTCTCATTCTCTATCATGCCAGAAATGATTGGCTTGTGCTGCTATCTGGGTCGCATAGATACACTTGCTGATGGGTACCAGCAGTTTGGCACTTTATTTCTGTCGGGCAATAGTCTTTATTACCATAGTTGAAGTAATACTGAGACACATTCGAGGCATGGTGATATGTATCTGCTCGTGTGGTGGCATTTTGTCTAGTGTTATGGCATAAGAAATAGATGGGTCTTGAGTGCTCTGACATGGTGACTTGTAATTTCATATGGTTGGGACCAGGAGCAGATGTCATCTGGATGGTCTGGCTTGGCCATAGTGGTGGTATGTTGTTGTCCAGTGGTACACATACCTTGGAGTGGGGTCTAGTGTTCTCACAAGGTGTAACTGATTAAATCTCTCACGCTAGACCAAAATTTACCATGTGGCTTGCTGGGATGTATTCACTTAACATGGCTATAGTCGAAGGTGTAAGTGCATGGTGTGCTGGAGTATCAGTTGGCTATTATAAGCAGCATTGCAATACTGTTACAAATTCAACTATCTGGAAAGATGACCCAGCCTATCACTTTGCAGTATGATTGTGTGGTATGGGCTGAGGGGATTAGTGTGAACTGGTATGAGAAGCACCATGTTGTCACCCTTCACCACACAGTTTATTGTGCAAATTATTGGTACGCTTGTTTATAATTTAGCCGACAGAGAATCTTTAAAGCTGAGGTTCAGGCAACAGGCTATTTGAAATATATAATGCTAAACTATTCACAAGAGCTCAAAGGGGTAATTAATGCATTGTATGTGTGGCATTCAATACAACGTTAACATATGTAGATACACCCAAATAATGGCCTCTCGACACAGTCCTCCCACAATATCACTCGCTCTCAAATCTCACCTACACCTGTCACATGAAATGAGCTTGCTCTTCTCTGTACAGCTCCAGCATCTCACATCCACTGCTGTTAAGCGCCAGACAGGGCACTGTTGGCTTGGAAACCTTGGAGAATACTACCCATTAACACAATTTTAACATTCAACTATCGAAATATGCAGACTTTCAAAATTTTCACAAAGACCTAAATGATTCAAAATACTAGAACTACTTGTTTTCAACATATATATTAATAATTACAAAATTAAATTTTTTGGACATTTTTTTATTTTACTGAATTTGGTTATATAGAGAACAGCTAGTTAGTGGCTGCTTCGATCGAGTTTATGGATACATTAAGGACACAGAATATATGTATATAAATAAAAAATTAGTTGTCCACGAAACTAAAAGTTAGGTACATAAGTTTTATTTATTAAGGACTGGAAACATCCCAGCTTGCATATGTCCACNGTCCACGAAACTAAAAGTTAGGTACATAAGTTTTATTTATTAAGGACTGGAAACATCCCAGCTTGCATATGTCCAAATACAATAATAATCGTATAGTAAGGGAGTGCCAGACCCCTCGATGAGCTCAGGCCTCTCTCAGGAACCTGTGCTCCTTTACTGGTGTTTGAGATGCGAACAGGCCTACTCTCATCTCACACAAATACTACATCTATACTGCCGAAACATGCAGTTGCACAGTACTACTACACCTTATGTCCAATGCAATCAGGTATCTTATTACCATTTCTTTTCCCCCCCAACATTTGAGTTGACTGGTATTATTGCCCCAAACTAGAAGTTTTTTCATGTCATAAGTATATTTTCTGTGNCCCCCCAACATTTGAGTTGACTGGTATTATTGCCCCAAACTAGAAGTTTTTTCATGTCATAAGTATATTTTCTGTGCTCTGCTGCTGTTTAATTGTACACCTGTCATGGAACAAATTCGGGGTAGTAGGATATAGCATTTACTAACAGAAATCGCAATGTGGTATCGTGGTGCATATCCTTAGGAGAGCAGTGTTCCGAAAATAGTCGGGAGCTGTCAGCTTCGTATGTTGTAAACTATGAGAATCATTTCACACACTTTTATTTCCTGAAGAATGGTTCGAACTCTAAATGAAATGAAATGGCCAGAAAAAATAAAGCAGGCTGTAGAATTATCGATATAAAATGTAAGAAAAGGAGCAGGAAGAAGAAAAGATCGTAATAACTAACATTTTTCCAGAGTATTCAGCAATAAATATTTGTAAAATTTAAATCATGGTGTCAGTTATCTTTATAGAAGAGGGGGTGGGGTGGAGGGTTAATTTATATTCGTTGTGTTGCATTACATTTGGTAGTGTCAAAATACTCTCGTGTGTAGATTATGCTCAGGGTGTAAAATTACACTTGGTTTCATCGAATTACAGCTAGGTTTCGAAATTACAATCACTGTTATAAATTAGGTTTGGTATTAAAGAATCTTATGTCAAATTTGAGTAGACAGGTTTTGAACAACGAATGTGCACTCAGAACACTGAGTACTTTATTATAATAAAATATGTGCAAACTTTCCAACGAAAAAACAGGCCTAACAACAATATCTGTAGGGTCAGTGGATTTTCAAATGTTCAGAAAATAAGCATATTGAATTCATAATACATTGTTTTATGAGGTTTGTGGTCCATGGTACAAATTTGTTTTCGACTCTAAAAAAGAAAAGTTTTTGAAAATACCCTGAGGTGACAAAAGTCATGGGATACCTACTAATACCATGTCGGACCTCTTTTTGCCTGGCGAAGTGCAGCAACTCGACATGGCATGGACTCAACAAGTCGTTGGAAGTCCCCGGCAGAAATATTGAACCATGCTGCCTCTATAGACTTCCATGATTGCGAAAGTATTGCCGGTGCAAGAGTTTCTGCACAAACCACTTCTCGATTATGTCCCATAAATGTTCGATGGGATTCATGTCGCGTGATATTAGTTCGCTGGAATCGTCGAGAATGTTCTTCAAACCAATCGCGAACAGTTGTGGCCCAGTGCCATGGCACATTGTCATCCATAAAAATTCCATCGTTGTTTGGGTAGATAAAGTCCATGAATGGCTGCAAGTGGTCTCCAAGTAGCTGAACATAACCCTTTCCAGTCAATGATCGGTTCAGTTNTGGCTGCAAGTGGTCTCCAAGTAGCTGAACATAACCCTTTCCAGTCAATGATCGGTTCAGTTGGACCAGAGGACAAAGTCCATTCCATGTAAAAACAGCCCACACCATTATGGAGCCATCACCAGCTTGCACAGTTCCTTGTTGACAACTTGNGTCCATTCCATGTAAAAACAGCCCACACCATTATGGAGCCATCACCAGCTTGCACAGTTCCTTGTTGACAACTTGTGTCCGTAGATTCTTGGGGTCTACGCCACACTCGAACCCTACCAACAGATATGGTCACAAGCCCAGGAGAGGCGCTGCAGGCGATGTCGTGCTGTTGGTAAAGGCACTCGAGTCGGTCTTCTGCTGGCATAGCCCAGTACAGCCAAAGTTTGCCGCACTGTCCTAACAGACACGTCCGTCTTACGTCCCACATTGATTCCTGCGGTTATTTCACGCAGTGTTGTTTGTCTGTTAACACTGACCATTCTGCTCACACGTCGTTGGTTTCGGTCATTAAGTGCAGGCGGTCGGCCACTGCGTTGTCCATGGTGGGAGGTTATACCTGAAATTAGGTATTCTTGGCACAGTCTTGACACTGTGGATCTCGGATTGTTTAATTCCCTAACCATTTCCGAAATGGAATGCCATATGCGTCTAGTGCCGACTACCATTCCACGTTCAAAGTCTGTTAATTCCTGTCGTGCGGCCATAATCACGTCTGAAACCTTTTCACGTGAATCACTTGACTACAAATGAAAGCCCAACCAATGCACTGCCCATTTATACATTTTGTATGTGATACTACTGCCATCTGTATATTTGCATATTGCTATCCCATGACTTTTGTCACCTACGTATAATGGTTTATAGTGATTATAATATTAAAAATCACCACATGTATATAACAGGTGTTGGGGATGTCGTAGCCTCAGGAGTATGGAAGATGGAAATCAAACTTTGGTGATTGGTTTTCTGGTGATGTAGGTAGTGGAAATATACGACGGGCACCAGGTCTGACAGAGCAAGAGATCTTTTCACGGGAGTAGACTGAAAGCCCAGGGGGCTTCTATCATCCTGCTGATGTTACTCCAGTTATGCCTGCCTAAATGAGTGTAAATCCTCTTACGCCACTACGTTATGAGAGACTGTTTTGTGTGCCATCTCACACATATAGGATTGCTCCCATGCAAGGGATACAGCACCCACAAATTACTCATACGGCTGTGAATCGGCCAGCCATGAAATAACACATTTTATAGCACTGCATTTTCTCATGACAACCACTACCACCAGTCAGTTGAGAGACACTGTCGCAGCAGCTTTGGCATGCTACTGACCAGTACATATATAAAAGGCCTAAATGATAATTCTGCAATTTAAGTCCCCGGTGCGATTTGGCTGGCAGGTTTGGCAGTAGCATTATTTCCTGGTTAACTAAACATACCTAAGATTCTAGACCAAATGATTATGCCATCGAAAAACTACATGATTGGTGCAACTAAAGATGACCGGGAAATGGGAACTACCGACGAAAGCACGGGCCAGACTAAATACAAATGGCGATGGGCACCTTGACCCCCAGTAAAACATGCTCCAAGTTGAGAGAAAAATACAAAGATAATGGAATAATTATAATAATAAAGGACAAACACAATCTCCCTTAAAAATCTTTCTGGTACACCTTGTGGACGAAAACTGTAACCGCCCCACTTCAGAACAGTTGAGCCTCATTGACTACTATTTCCAACCGTTTACCTGTAAACAGTTATTTAAATTCAGAACTTTTCAATAATTACCGCTCCACTTACTAACCTGATTTCACAGTCTCAAAAGTTTAATGGATAGAGAAACATTGAGACTGTTTCTCACAAATTAAAAACATCTTGCACAACTGCCCTGCACTTTCATGCCATGACCCGAGCCGTCGCCTGTATTTACAAACACTAGTGAGTGCGGGCTAGGCACCATGTTATTCCAGCTAAGTGATGACTGGAAGAAAAAAATATTGATTTTTCAGTAGTGCTAAGTTCAGCCCAGTGGAGCGGGAGTGTTTAGTCAGTCTGGTCAGTAAACAGGATAGGCAGTTTTTTGAATACCAATTCTTCACATTGCTCATGGACAATACACTGCTTAGTCGGGTTTCATAATACTAAAGAAATGTGCAGCAAGCTTAAGTGCTGGGCCCTATTTTTGCAGTCTTTGACTTTGAAGTACAGCATGTGCCAGGAGCAGAACATCAGCTGGCAGATGCACTTTAAAGTTACTTGGGGACACACTAGTGTAAGACGAGGAGTGGGAAGCCAATCTACCCCCCTCTCCACCCGACACCCTTGCTGGGGACAGTAACAATACACATTAATATATGTAACATCTATTTGTGTGTGCCGTGAACACTATTTACCCTCCCCACATGGTACTGTAACTAGGGTAGCCGCTTCATGTCTAGTTTAGGGAGATGGACCCACTTCTGTCACCATTGGCAATGCATGAGATTTTCGGGAGAGGAAGCAACAGGTGCATAATGGTGGTACATTCTGAAAGTAACTGCAATTAGTTACATATCGACATATTGACATCGTTTATTTCAACATACTCTTAAATTATTATACTACTTAAATTCGTTTCATTCAACCATAAGTGGTGAAGTGCAGCTACACCAGATTTCGATTCAGGCGTAAGTACTCCAGCTCCAGGTGCTAGTCAATTGTTACTCCATTTTTAGTTAACATATGTTATATGCGAGTCATAGCTTTTCGTTCCAATTTCAAAATGTACATTTACCTAATTATATCAGTTCCTTGCTATTTCGCATGTACACATGAACATAAAAAAATACCTGAATTAGTCTTAGTTCATAATTAAATTCGAGAGTAGTTTTTTTCATCAAACAAGCAAGCCATTTACCTTAAAAGTGTTTCCATGTGCTAATAATTCGCTGCACATATCTTAGGAGAACGCGTGGCAACTGTGGAGTGTGGAGGTTATATTTCGTACTACGACGTGGAAATATCTCGGTATCCACTTTTGACACAGTTAATTGAAGTGAACATATTCGTCATTACCAGATACCTGTGTTCTTCCACTGTTATCGTGAAGAATTGAAACAACGTTTATCTCACACTGGGCAAACTATTCAGCGCACACACACATATATTTCGTTCACCTACTGAGCACCTCCTGAGCACGTGTAAAAGTGCACAGTTTAAAATTATTTTGGAAAAACTAGCCAACAGTCCAAAACCAATAACAGGCTAACATGAAAAACACGCATGTGACACAAACCCATGTAAGACACACATGCCAGTGGTAACAAGTTTACAATTAAGCATAGTTTAAAATAAATAAATTGGGATACATAATGCATGTTTCCGAAAATCTTGTCCCCCAATCAGCCCAAGAAACATTTGTAACGACATAGACAACATGACATAAAATATTTACTGAAAGAGTTCAATGATGATCATTGTTATCATTTCCGGAGTATTTATACTCCAAAATATTATATATTTAAAGCAAATACTACAGTTTTATCATCATGAAATTTATCCTGTATTCGCAGCGTACTAAGAAGTTTTTTTGTGAATGTGAGAATTGCTAGAGATGATGGTCGTTCTTCGCCTTGCAAATAAGTTTCAAGGTATAGTGTGTAAATGTAGAGAAAGATAGTTCTGTTACACTTGTAATTGAAGTGGCGAAAATAAGACTATAGAGTAATTTTTTTCGTTACTAACGAAGAGTCCAAAGTATTAAATTATCTCGCTATTCCCAATCTTTCAGAATTTTTCAACTCTCTCACGTGGCCAAGTTATAACACGCACAACATTTAAAATTAGTCAAATTAATTATCAATTTATAAAAATTGACTACCACATCCTGTGAATTATTGTTTTTCTAATAAAACACCTTCGATAGCATACTTACCAAAATAGTGTTTAGAAGAGTTCTAGCCACTGTGCAAGCCTGAACAAAACGGTATTATTTTCTCTAATATCCTTGCAACATTCAAAAGTAATTTTTGCTATGTCATAATTATGAGAATTTGTTATGTTTCTATGTTTTAACCCCCGAGAAGAAGTAATTATTTGGGACATTTTATTATTTATTTAAAATGTGTATGTTTCAACTAAAGTAAAACAAAGTATATATTAACTTCTTGGTGTATAACAACCAGTAGATGCACATTACAGTCACATACATTCTCGTGAATATTCGCTCGCACATTCAATTCTATCATAGGAACTTTTCAATAAGTTAAGGAGTAGCTCGGAAACTGTTTCAGAAAAGAAATATCGCAATACCTTATATTACACAAACAATTCATCAGTCATCTATTAATAAACACTAACCCTAATGTACAACTTGTTGCCATTTGAGTGTGAAAACCTACATTGTAGGTTGTTTCTAAGCCAGACAAAAGGTGGTCAATAATGAGATTTCTCGCACAAGTTTGGTACCACTCGGCTAACGTGTCGTACGCGAGTCGTTTAGTTGCTTCCACAGCTCCCTACCCCCTGCCTCACGACACCAGACATCCTGGGTTTTATTGCCGCGCAGGCTTTTGATCAGTCGTAACACTAGAAGCACACAACAAGATTGAATCCAAGCAAAGAATATCTCGAGACACGAACCACTGTTTCACAGTCATCAGAAATTACCTAGTGGTTCCTGTTGAAACATCCCTCTCCTGCTCATTGAAAAACTAAAAATATTTGGCAGCTAAATTTCCAGAGTAATTATTATTTAACAGAGATAAAAGGGGAAGCAATGCTTCCACTGCTTTCATGGATGCTTCGCTGCTGTCTGTCACTGTTTTCTCAGGGCCACCCCTGTTTAACAGTGGTCATGCAAACACATGACATTGCATCGCCACTTGACTGTGTATTTTAGGTGACAGACCCAGTTCGATCTTGAGTTTTCTTCTTGGGGCTATCCTGCATGATAAATGTTATCATAGTGGCATGTGACCAGCCATAATGTATAATGTGGTCATGGATGACCATCTGCCAGTGTGCAGGTTTACAGTTGGCCATCTACACACCACGAGAGTGCTCAATGAATCTCATGCTAGTCAGAGTGAATCATTTAGACTAGCTAATGCTCTTAACACATTTACCTACAGTTAATTTTGCCTCATTCGGTATGGACATTGTCATGCCGCCTACCACATTCCAAATTGGAAATTTGCTAGGTCTGCCACATAACAACTAGCTATATGCAACACGCTGGAGGGTTCAATTAGTGAAATTGTTCGGTCTCCTCGGTAAACATGGTGATTGTATAGTTTCACAATCGCAGTTTGTCTAGGAAAGTTTCCCAATCTTTTAGCACTGAAACCTAATTTCATTCATATTCCCACCAGTTAATTCGTACCATCGTGATTAACTTCATGAAACATTTCTTCTTTTCTCCTAATGCAAGAAATATTGCATTCTCTTTTTTTTCTGGTCAAAATAAAAAAATTAACAATCGTTATGAAAAATAACAATATAGAAAGTCCTAGGCAGCAATTTTTCTACCGATATTTCACCATAATATAATGGGCCTGCTAGCAATGTAGAGTATTTGCTGCTAATTACAAAAGTTTGTAATATAGAGCATGGTTATTTTGGATTTTTTATATTAATAAATGTAATGAATCAGGTTTTTATGCACGTGAAAGTTGTTTACAATTATTTGTTTTTTTTATGAGTTACTTTTTTCATAGAATGTCCCAGAGCATGAAGCGTGCATCGTTACAGCCTTTTCTTAATGATTTCACTGGCGAATGAGTTCAGTAACGTCAGCTATGATTCCGATCCTGCTGACTAGCACTGAAGGTCACTATCAGTAATTTTGGTGAGCAGCTGGGTAGCACTCTGCGCAAGACTACAAATATTACTGAAAATACTGAAATTTTTGGGGCTTGGGAGGAAGGGTAATGCCAGTGATAAAAGTAATTGGCGTGAATTTAGAGATATTTGTTCTTCAAATATATTTACAAACGTTCAGGCGATTGTAGTATTATATTAAAATTAGTATTTATAGAAATACTATAAATAAAAATAAAATGATAATTTTGAAATGGTATTATATATTAAAATAAAACTATAGTATTGAGTAATTTTTATTAAAAGTACCTTCAATTTTTATTGAATTACATTTATTTAATATTAGGACTTCTTACACACATCTTAAATCGTGACCATTATTTTAATTTTTTGCATTTCTCGATTGTCTCGTTTTTCTTGAAGATTTTGTTTCGAACATGTTATATATTTTATTGAATCAAAAATTTTCACAAAATTATATTCTTTAAAAAGAAAATATACTATTGTATTACGAAAATTTGTTGTTGTTTAACCAATTATTTTAATGTTGTGCATGGACCATAGACACTTTAAACATTTCCTTTTGCTATTTTTAAAACTGGTTTCATTAAAAAGTTCATGATAAATTTTTATGAATTCAATAAATTTTTGATTGTATTAATAACTTTTTAATTAATTTGTATATGTAAATTAGCTTTTAAATAATTAGTGGAACTAAATTTAAGATAATTTCACCCTTCAATCCCTTTTTCCTTGCTCAGGGGGAAACAACTAAGGCCGCTTTACTTTACCTTCACAATGCGAAATATGTGCTGCGCCTGTCATCCTATTTCCGACCAATCTCACGTCACAATTGCTTCATGTTCTGTCGTCACGTTGGTGGGAAAGTTTGCCAAACGTGTGAACCTTGCACTGTGCATGTGGATTTTGAAGTTATTTAATAGCTTCAGCGAGTTTGGATGGAATGTGTGGAGTTGGTAGTAAACTGGATTCATTTCACCCTAAAAGTTGACGCAGTTACTGCCGGAAAATTGATATACTTTTATTTGTGGCATGTTAATCTGTAACGAGAATGTGTACAAAGTGTCCTGGGAATGAATTAAAAAAAAAATACAAATCACTTCCTTGCTTGGAAACAAAAACGTTTATATTAAGTGCCAAAAATAGGGCATGGAAATTATTCCGTTACCCAGACCAGTATTAAACGCATTGAGTAACGGAATAACTGGCGGGTAAGCAGTTAGCAGCATCCGTGTAGTGATCGGAAAATTTCGTAAATTATATATATTTTTCACAATTTTGTGTTACGCGTGACCCTAGCAAGTAAAGTTAGTTAATTTAAACATTGACATAACTGTTGTAATTCTTTTTTTGGTAAGAAATACGGTTTTATGTTAAAATATTCTTGCCAAAAATGGAAATCCCTCCGCAATTACTGCAAAGTTTTCCAAAACTATCGATTCACTGTTGCGAGTATCCTCTGATGACTTTTCCGAACTGTTCCCGTACTACTGCTCATTAGCAGTAACGGAATGTGGCCCACGGAGTCTAGTATCTGTGTTTACATTTTGCATGGTTTGAAATTTCACAACCAAACAAAAATAAAGTGGATTGTGAGGTTAGTTTTACTAAGCTTAGTTGTTATGTAGTTATGCCTATTTGTTTTGTGGGTAACAATTACATGAAGCATTTTTTTAGTAGATAGCTAATGGGTAATAGACTTTTTTTGTCAGGAAATTTGGTAATTGTAAAAACTTTTCGGGACGTGTGTAAAGTCGTATAGTGGTATGTTTAGAGTGTACAGGTGTTATTTACTATCATGTATACTCTTGGCGCTTTAAGGTAAACTGTTTTCGTATAGTGGGTTCCGTCCCTTTCTCAAAAGAGCGTTTTCGAATTCTGCCTAGGGGCCGCGGTGGTGCAGATGCTAGGGTGTTCGCTTCCCACCAAGCTGAATCGGGCAAGATTCCTGGTGGGCTCGCTCCCGGATTTTGACACGCGAGAATCGTGCTGACAGATGCCTCCCACTGGGCAAGTTCTCGCAGATCGAAGGGATGCCAAATGACCCTTGGACGTGTAGCAAGGCCCAGTGTATTTTATAAATGCCTTACTTAACCCCTAAATATATTAACGGGCTACGTGTGTGTACCCTGGAGAAACTGGAAGGGATCTCTGGAGGGGAAATAAATAAATAACAAATTCTGTGTTATTTATTTTAGTAAAGCATAATATGGAAAAGAAAAACACAGAAGAAACTCAGTTTTATTACGCCCTTCTCTCTTTTAAAACCCAGTTTTGAGGAACCGTAAAAAAACAGGTAGAAATTTGAAGGAAATTGGCTGAAAAATGTTTCTTGCACTTTTTTTTTTTGGTTGCTTTGCATTGCATTTCACTTGAGCTAGGGGCGTGGGCCCTAGGCTGTCAGTGTGTTTCTACGTGTGATACTGCTATTGTATGTCGCTCACTTGTCTGGTCACCGTGATGTTGCTTCCTTGTGGATAGTTTTTTTATTTCTCTTTGCTTATTACAAATTGGATTTGTGCAAGATTTTTAGTTTTTTACTGGTTTCGTTTACAGTTTGCGGACAACTTGACCCCACACAGTTTTTTAAATCTTGATTTCGTAACACTTTTGACTTGGTTTTGTGAATGATTGTGGACAACATACTGTGGTTTTCTCGGTAATAATCCAGTTAAGCTGCTTTTCTGTTAAGAAAAAAAAAAAAAAAACCCCTGAAAATTGTATATTTCCACTCTACTAATGACTCGGAACACGAATATACGAGGGTCATTAACGGATAATTAATTTCGTAATATGTGCTCACCTAACCGAACCTAACCCCATGTTGGGTGAATCGCTATTTTACATTTTTAAAGTAACCTAGGATTGTAGGGTTTTACACTAACCTGGGATTGTAGGGTTTTAGAGATTTAAAGGANCCTGGGATTGTAGGGTTTTAGAGATTTAAAGGAACCGTAAAACACACCGGAAGAATATTAACTAACTCCCCTTGGTAGGGGGGGAGGGGTAAAATTCCTCTGTCCTTGGCTAATTCAACCTTACCTCATTCGACGAAACACCATGATCTACTAAAACTCCACATAGGCGAATATTACACACTGAAGCACTTATTCATAGCCGAATATTACGCACTGAAGCATTCGTTCATAGGCGAATATAATGCACTGAAGCACTCATTCTTACTTTCTCCATTTTTAAATCAGTCTGATTGGGACATCACAACTCACCCCAGCAAAGACACAAAGGCTACTGAACTGCCTCAAAAATTTCCGTTGAAATCACATGTCACGGTGATGTAACAATACCCACAAGCCAATAAGGTGACGGCAGGAATAATGGAGTCGCCAAAAATCATGGCGTCCGCCATAAACAAACAGACGGACAGCTAGTATTTTTAACTATTTTATTTAATGCGTTCTACTTATTTTAACATGAACGCCCTCCTGAATATTAACAAGGTAAGCTGTGCAGAATCCATTAATGCTACTTTCGTTTATCTACGATGTTTCCTTCAGAAAAGCTGCTAAACTGGATGTACAGATGTACAGATTCGCATGATCAAATGCAACTTAACACAATATTATTGAGCATTGAAAATACAAATGACTGAATGTTATCAGAGTTGGAAATAGTTATAATGTAAATAAATCATTTAAATTGCCCAAACATTTATTAGCAGCTCAGTTAACATTTGGTCATCGCAGCCATTTGATTGAGCTTTTAAACTCTGCACACCGTAATTTCTAACAAATTTATCAACCAGTTTTCAGACAGGAATAAAACATCAATTAAAACTCGTACAGATTAGCAGGCACGCGTCCTATTTATCGAGCCTACCAAAGGTGCTGCTGTAAAATGTTCATAACAAAAATTACAAACACGTTAACAAAAGGTTACAAAAGTTAGCAGATACTGGTCCTAATACCGGACCTATCAAAGTTGTTGCATACATGTGCCAAAAAAAACATTCACCTAAAACTATTATAAAATTGAATTCAAATGATTAACCATAATAAAAATTCTTTGGTAACAATTCTTAATCGTGCACCTGATAATTAGCAATTACCATTTTATAATCACAAATAAATACCTGTATCAAATTACAATTAATGCATTGCAGGTGGGCAGAAAACATTGAAAACCATNTTTATAATCACAAATAAATACCTGTATCAAATTACAATTAATGCATTGCAGGTGGGCAGAAAACATTGAAAACCATGAAGGCAGTGCGGTGAGAGATGCCAACAGAAGTCAAACACACCTGGCTGAGTTGAGCCATAAAATAAAAAAAATATACCTCAATACAAATGACCAAATATGACAAAATCCAAAGCAAGAACTACACAGTCAGTGCACTGCGTTAATTTAGCCGAGACCATTATTTACCATGGGTATCCAAACATAATTTAGAAAGCACGATGCGTAATGAAGTTACTGAGTCCGTAATCAAAACNTTTATAATCACAAATAAATACCTGTATCAAATTACAATTAATGCATTGCAGGTGGGCAGAAAACATTGAAAACCACGAAGGCAGTGCGGTGAGAGATGCCAACAGAAGTCAAACACACCTGGCTGAGTTGAGCCATAAAATAAAAAAAATATACCTCAATACAAATGACCAAATATGACAAAATCCAAAGCAAGAACTACACAGTCAGTGCACTGCGTTAATTTAGCCGAGACAATTATTTACCATGGGTATCCAAACATAATTTAGAAAGCACGATGCGTAATGAAGTTACTGAGTCCGTAATCAAAACCACAAAGCACATAAAAATTTTCATCTATCCAGACTGCCAGACTCACCAGCAACAGTCGCCGCAAGTTGCCTTAAAACGCTTGATGTACAATCATATTATTGAGATTAACTTTAAGACTGCCGAGATGACCTAGCACGCTTGAAGGTTGGAGGAGAAGAGATACACTTCATTTTCACATTAAATCAAACTGAAACCAAAGTAGGGGAAATCTGGCGAATGTGTACGCACGGAGGGAGGGGAAGCTATAGAGGATGAAGAACGGGAGGAAGGGTAGGAGACAGAGATTGGGAAACCAACAGAGTGGTGGCAAAACTTAACGACGGCGAGGAGAGTACTGTGATCAGCGCAAACTGGACTTTAAACAATTGCTCAATACCGAGTTTAAAGTTGAGCATTTAATTATAACACTGCAAATTCAAGTTTCCAGTGGCTGAGTTTGATTTCATTATTTTTAATCCCAGTAGTTGCTCACTAATATTTCAAACCTCTTTCACGGCTATTCACATGCGAATAAAAATCCTGGTTGGAAATGTGCACTTGTGATATTCTCTTGTGCTCGTCATGTTTTGTTTCATAGACTCGACCCTTTACAAATTGACACACAGTTGTGATAGGGTAGTTAGTCCTGTAACACAGTTGTGTTTGTGCCCCATTGTGAATATTTTTGTGTGGTAGAAGAAGTGGCGTTACATCCCTCAGTATGTCTCGTATTATAAAACGGGTGATTTTTTTTTTGTGTTCTAGCTGAGGAGAGTGGAAGAGCATGGAACCGAGATATGTGCAGCGTGTCAGAGTGCTGTATAAAGCCATTCTGAGGCTGCACAGAGGTTTGCCGGAGGAGCTGCGCAAGATGGGCGACAGCTACACAAGAGACGAGTTCAAAAGACATAAGCAGTGCACCATTGCTGAGGCCTCAGTTTTCATGTCGGAGTGGATGGTAATATTTCCTATCTACCATTTGCAAATTTCATATGCATAGAAAATGTCTCGCAAGATAAATTCTCTGGTATAGTTGGTATTGTAACATTGTGTTACTAAAACAGGTAGGTAGTGATGCGCGACTGATTTTGTTAACTCAGGGTTGCCACTGGCCTGGAAAGTCAGGGAAATTAAAATTGGCAGGGAAACTCTGGGAAATGCAATCATGGCCAGGAAAGTTTTTAGTATGATTCGTGCAGATTATTTTCTCAAGTCACGAATCTTGTAACTGGAAAAATGATTTATTATCTGATGAAGCAAATAGTGGGTTTATTCGGCTGGTTTTTTTTATGGGCATGTTGTCACAATCAGTTTGATCATGCTATTATCATGAAGCTCGATACTGCTGTTAGATTGCTCTTGTCATGGCTTGCAAGACAAATCACAGCACCATTTTGTTGATGATCGAACTCTGGTGCAATCAATTCTGCTCCAGTTGATAACAGTGCTAGTTTCTATATCCATTTTTAACTAAAAGTTAATACCACAGAGTAAAGGTAAATCTCTACCTTATATTTTGGCAGTGACTTGTATGACACTACTATTGAAATTGAAAAAGTGAACTGCGAAAAGCTATAAAAGAAATGTTACAGCAGCGTCTCGTAGTACATCACGTAAATATACATGAATTTTGTGAATAAACAATATGAAATTATTTCAGGCGAATTTCATGGTATTTAGTGTTATTTTGCTGTTTACAAAGATTTGATATCTCTAATCAGTAATCTTAATTAGCAGCATTCATTTTTTTTTGAGGTTTTTCTGTTCAAAATTTTTAAAACTTTTTGTTGTTAACAAACAGTTTTTAAATTGTGGCATACGTACACACCACACTTAAGATTCCTTTTAAATGTTGTTGCCAATCAATTTTCAATGAATTCGTGAAGTAATATCAGCCATATGTTTAAGGTTATATTTCCAGACAGTAAAATTGCTTCCTAGTTACAGTTAGGCAGAACAAAGTGTTCCAACTTAATAAACCATGCTTTAGCGGTTCACTTCAGAAACTCTATCCAGTTGTCTTAACGGATGTGAAGATTATGTAATTTGTTTTGATGAAGCTCTAAATATTGTATCCATAAAAGGGCAAATGGACATCCTTGTTAGATATTTTGATGTTAATAGGCAAAAGTCTACACAATACTGGAATAGTCTTTTCTTAGGTTCTGCAAAAGCCCATGATCTTTTAGAGTAGTTCAATGAAGGCTTGAGACTTCTACATTGGAAAAATTTGCTGCAAGTGTCCCTGGATGGGCCAAGTGTAAATTTAAGTTCTCTAAAAATGAAAAAAAACTCGAAGGTTATATGCTAGCAGAAAATCCTGATGGTAAGAAACTCTTAAATGTTGGTGTCTGTGGACTGCATGTTGTCAATGGAGCAGTTAAAACAGTGTTAAACATTGTGGGTTGTGAACGCCTCTCTTTTCTACGAGACATTTACGTTCTGTTTAAGGATTCTCCAACTTGCCAGGCCAGTTTCACTAACATTACTGGCAGTGAACCATTTCCACTGAAATACTGTACCGTCAGATGGGTTGAAAATGTCAGTTGCCGAGAACAAACGTTATTGTAGTTGACAACATATTGTCGCATGTCACTGTCCGGGGTTTCTTTCACATGGGAAGGGACTGAGAGCTGGAGGTAAAGTTTGTAACGTTAGACTAAGTGAGCGGCCTATTGTACGAGACTCTCCCACACACTCCGATAAACTTATCGCAGCTCACGCCTAGCTGACCCTGAGAAGATTTTTCCCCTCTGGAAAATTTTAAATATCAATGTTTAATATGGTGTTATTTAAGTGTACTTCAAACTCATTGAAAATGTTAAAGTACTTAAAAGTTTTATTAATTAATACACAATAATTGGTAGAAATCTCGACAATAGAAATAAATGCAAATATCTGTATTGAGACAGGGCAATTCCATTATAATCTAAATTAAATATTTTGACAGAACTTTATTGCAAAACTATACTCGCTCATTTTATTTAGTTGATGATAAAGACACACATTACTAGTTTATACATTGCAAAACAATCTTTCATGACGATTTGGCCATTTTATTGATAACTTCATAAGCATTCCAAGGAATGTGTCTGTGAATTGATAGCACTGAAAGTCCATTTAATCTTGATTGAGATTTAGTATTTATCAGGTAGGATTTAATCATCAGCGAAGAAAATGATCTCTCCACGATTGATGTCAAAACTGGCAGAGTGCACAAGCTTGAAAATATTAAGAAAAACCTCATTAGGGCTGTTCAAATACCAACTCTTGGTATCAGTTATCTGCGGATATTAAGCAGCTAGCCGTGCCGCAAGTAATCTGTACCGGCATCACTGCAGGTATCAAGAAATGTATATGTATTCCGTAAAAAAACTTTATTTCACTCCAAAAACACAACCTAGTACTTACTTCAAAATCAAAGATAGTCCCACCTAATGCATTTAAATCAATGAGTTAATACTAATTTTCAAAAAGATTAGTTCTTTAACAATACTTAGATTTTCTTACCTCATATAAAAAAACTTATATTGCTGCACGACTTTGAGTTGCAGAGCTCTAGTAAAAAAAACTAATAGTGTATCATCATGTGAGCATCATGTGCCCCAGAAGAGATATGAACCCAGAATGGCAGGCACCCAGGCCATCATTCCGCCTCCATAGATAAGGCGGACGCATGGATAGCAGAATGCACCTCAAGAAAGAGCAATATAATTGCCCCCCGCCTAACACAACCCAGTGAGAAGGGAGACCAGCCAATAACACCAACCTAAGCTTGAGCAGCTGATACCACCCGCAACGAGGAAAACCCTCCTTCCAGCCGCCTCGAAGAGAGAGGGCAGCCAGTGCTGCTCTGCCTACGAAGGGAGGCGCCAACCAAAGGAAGCAGCAGCAACAGCACCACCGGCTGCTATTTGTCATCCGTGACTCTGGGAAGGACTCGTGTTGCCACCTGTTGCACATATTTGGTTGTTTCCAGATACAGTTAAGGTTGCTGCTCATGTTCTTGGGGGAGTTGCATTTGTCAAACATTCTATAGACTCTACTGTATACAATTAATAGTTCCCCCAGGAGGGGGGGAATTTAAGAGATTTGGGTTATTTTTAATGGAGATCCTGAGAGTTGATGAAGGTAAAGTGAGGCAAGTATGGAGTATCACCAGAATTCAAAGGAGGGGGGAGGGGTGAAACTGGAAATCCTCGAGTAAACCTGTTGACTACTGGTGCATTGTCTGGCACGACTCCCGCATGCGAAAGTCCAGAAGCAACCCCCGTCAGGAATCGAACCGGCTCACCTTGGCGGGCGGCAAGTACTCAATGTTTTAATTCAATTTACTGATAAAAGAATGAATTATTAAAAAGTCATATAGGAGTGTGTAGTCTTCTTTACTGGTATTTCCCTTTTGTTGGAACAATGGTTGGCGTAGTAGCTAGTGTGCTCACCTTCCACTAAGACAAACAAGATTCAATTCCCAGTGGGGTCACTCCCAGATTTTCACATGTGGGAATTGTGCTGATGTTTGTTGGGTTTTCTTGGGGTCTCCAGTTTCCTCTTCCCTTGGGATTCTAGCGCTGCTACATTTTCACCTCATTTCGCACTCATTGGCCACCACACCGCTCCACAACACTGCAAAAACAAAGACAAGTTGTTTTAAAGTCCGTTACGACACGACTATAACCATCATAGCTCCCAAATGTCAAAAAAATTGCTAAATTTTAAACAGTCCTTAACAAAAAGTGTGTTATCTGGTTTGCATGGTTTTGTTTCTTCTTGCAGAGATACGCCATCCTTCTGGCGCAGCAGCTAGGTGTCAGGGGTCCCAGGACTGGCTCGAAGCTTGGCCAGAACTTGGATGAAGCTGCGCTGGAAGAAATGAGGGATGATCAGATACAGCAGCTGTATGATTTGCNAAGCTTGGCCAGAACTTGGATGAAGCTGCGCTGGAAGAAATGAGGGATGATCAGATACAGCAGCTGTATGATTTGCTAGTTGCGGCAGCTGGTGATCAGAAAGATCATTCTGATGGAAAGCAATGAACTGTATTTTCTGCAATTTTTAGGTATGTTATGTATAAAAACATTTTAGTTTAAATAAAATTCCTTGGTTTTACGAGGTTTTGTTAGTAGAAAGTGGTAAGCTTACTTCAGAAACCATGGTTAGATCTAACTTTATACAAAGTAATGTGCATTCACACAAATTTATTGTGTAAACCTAATGCCCGCCACACTCCTGGATCTTGCTGGAATGATCCAGAGATCCCATGCTATAANCAAATTTATTGTGTAAACCTAATGCCCGCCACACTCCTGGATCTTGCTGGAATGATCCAGAGATCCCATGCTATAATAAGAATTGAGCAGACAAAATTGGATATATTATGTGTGCGCACATACATGAGTGAGCCATGACTGCTGCCTGGATGCCCAGCCATGCAAGAGCTACCAGGCATGGAGGGAGAGTAGTTGCCTCTGTNAAATTTATTGTGTAAACCTAATGCCCGCCACGCTCCTGGATCTTGCTGGAATGATCCAGAGATCCCATGCTATAAATAAGAATTGAGCAGACAAAATTGGATATATTATGTGTGCGCACATTCAGTGAGCCATGACTGCTGCCTGGATGCCCAGCCATGCAAGAGCTACCAGGCATGGAGGGAGAGTAGTTGCCTCTGTAATGATTCCCCCTGAAATGTGCGTACAAGCAATGGGTAGACTAGCAATAAGGGGGAGGTTAAGATTTACTACTGCCTACCTGTTCATTCTCTCGTGCTTTCTCACCCCAGGTACACAAACACACAAGGGCCTGCCAACTCAGAAGGGATTTGTTACCAGTTATGCCTTATACAGTAGAACCCCCAAATTTAAGAGTACTGGATTTAACGAGGCAATGATTTTGCAAACCATTCTCAGAAGCTGCCAAGAAAATCACTAAGAAAAATACCACGAACAATGCAATAAATCACAATAAAAACTGATTTTAAGTTCAGGAGTCCACAGCTATAAAATACTTCCTACTCATAATTGGCATGCCGCGAGATGGGGATAAAAGCTAAAATAAGTACAACTGCGGCAGTTGTAATTTCAAAGGAGCGTGCTCTACACCACGGCACCTGAAGGTAGGGTGCCCACGCTACACGCAAAGAGTGAAGAAACAAAGGGAGTAGTAACTGTTCTACACCCCCCCTCCACCACCCAAACAACTGTGCAATTCCAACCTGCAATCTCCATGCCTGGCCTAATTATCTTGCTTCACCATCGTATGCTAGTCCAGCCAATAACAGCGTGAGTTACAAATACCCACACTTCAACCCCCATCCCCCTTTTACAGCTAATAGTCTCGCGATCGCTTCACCTGTTGCCACCGAGTTTGTACGTTTAGGCTGTTGACGGTAAAACAGACTTTTTAAAACCATCTCTACGGGAATAATAACCAATTAAATTAACATATTTTATGGTGCCCTCGGACTTCAAATTTTAATTGTGGTGAAACGCATACACTAAGTTTATAGTCACGTGAAAATGTTTAGCATAAATAAGTGGGAGAAAAAAAGGAACCAAGGCCTCAAAAGTGCTCACTTTACCATTGACAGCCTATACCAGTCTGGAGTACATCTTATTCGTAAAACAACTGTCTATTGAATTGAAATAATTTTCCATGGGCTGATTTTTTTCTCGAGCTTCTCGAAACTGACTTTTAAACAATGGGCACCAATGCACTTCCAGGCTTGCTCTGAAGATAGTGGACGGGTGATCAGCGTAC
The DNA here is from genome assembly GCA_002778355.1 of Clitarchus hookeri. Taxonomy (NCBI): domain Eukaryota; kingdom Metazoa; phylum Arthropoda; class Insecta; order Phasmatodea; family Phasmatidae; genus Clitarchus; species Clitarchus hookeri. The sequence goes on from NQII01000812.1 coordinate 104,299, forward strand.
TAGTGAAGCTGACTAGGTGCAAGCAAGACTAGAATCCATTGGCACCCTGCATCATATTTTCAGGTGCTGGGCTGTTATGATGGTGTGTAATGCAAGACGCTCTCAGGCGTGCACCATATGCTGCCAGGCAGATGCTAGCAGAAGTGGGATTCATTTGAGAAGATGACATACTATTTGTCCATCCAGACCAAACATTCCACGCATCATTGCAGCCACAAGTATTCTGTGGTTAGCAGTCAGTAGCGGCTGCAGTGATGGGCACCTGGACAGGAGTCCTTGACGTTGGAGATTGCGACAAACCACACCTGCAAACACAGAATGATTTACCACGTGCTTGAACTCCTGATCGAAAGTATTTGAAATGGCTATACGGTCTGTAATCACCATGTCCATGTGCACCAGATGTTTGTTCTCGTGTTCATTGATGCAACAGGGCGATTGGCTTCTTGCGTGTTGCTCAGTCCTTCCACCTGTCTTTGACCTACTGACCCCATATCTGCTTCACTGTGGATGCATTACTTCCAATGCAAGAACTAATTTCGCGGAAGGATAATCCACAATCCCAACAGGCTACATTTATCTTGCAGACAATGTGGAAACCGGTTAAGTTCTCTTAGATGCAGCATGCTCACTTCACGTGCGCACACCAAGAGCTGGGAAACTCAATGCCACTATAACTCGGCAGCTCCCCGAACTCCACTTGTAAATCGCTTAGCATCGTCATTGGAGCACAAATTAGCTGAACCACTAATCACGTCAATGTCTTACCTTGGCTCTACGCATTCCACCAATGCGAGGTCCTTCACATGTTTCCTCATTATATTAAATAGTACACACACTTTGACAAGGAACAACAGAATATTCTGCAATGTTCTTGGGGAAAGAAAATGTGCATTATGTTTTGTAGAGAGTTTTCACTCTGATGTTTCTGACCTTAACAAGTGTTTGGTATTTACAGCACTAATAGTTCAGAAATTAATTCCTTTTCCTTTTCTGTCTAATAAAATTGCTTTTATAATACCCCGTAATAAATGTATTTGTATAAATTCTTAAAAACTTTTATCAGATCTCACTGTCGACACATTTACTGATGAAAAACACTAAAATAACACCACCATCCTTTTGGTTTTAAAACAGCGCTTCTGTAGTACAAAACAACCAAATTTTAATTTCCCTAGGGATAGTACAATAAAAACAACTTTTAATTTTTTTTATNAAAACAACCAAATTTTAATTTCCCTAGGGATAGTACAATAAAAACAACTTTTAATTTTTTTTATTTGGTTTATAAGAATTATAATATGAAAAAAAAAAAAAACAACAAAAACAGCACTGTTTTCAATGTTTACTCACAAAAAAATGCACAAAATGACAGAGGGGTTGNAAAAAAAAAAACAACAAAAACAGCACTGTTTTCAATGTTTACTCACAAAAAAATGCACAAAATGACAGAGGGGTTGGCAATCCCACGCACTTAAGGTGGGGTGGGGAATAACATGCAAGGAAGCTGGCACAACTGTTGCAAACCTTTGTATGACCATTAATTGGTTTAAGTGACCCAGGACAATAAATCCAAAGCCACATTAGCACTACCAGCTAAAACCAAACNTATGACCATTAATTGGTTTAAGTGACCCAGGACAATAAATCCAAAGCCACATTAGCACTACCAGCTAAAACCAAACAATGTGCCATACATATAAGGAATTTTTTATTGAGTGTTTTTTTTGCTCCCTATTTGTGATTTTATCACTTTAATAAAAACAATCTTTGCTCTGATAAGTGTTTTGCATTCTGCAATGTACATGACATTATTATCAATGTATGTTTAACTATGNAAACAATCTTTGCTCTGATAAGTGTTTTGCATTCTGCAATGTACATGACATTATTATCAATGTATGTTTAACTATGTGAACAAAACATGGGATGCACCAACTTCATTTGTCACTTTGAACTTGAGCAATGTGAAGTGACAAAGAAAATTTCTACCTAGCAAGGAAACTTGTCAGAGTTGGAATATGAATTAACATTTATAAATAACTAACAATTTTCAAAGTAAAATACTCCTTTTCACAAATTTAGGCTCCAATGAATACTTTTGGCATAGTTGTAACACATTCTAAAGTATCAAACAACTTGCAAGACTTAATTCAAATAATATGCAACAGCAGAAATTTATTTTTATTGAATGGCCACAATATGCACTTACAAATAATGCCTTTATTTTCCAAAACCATATCATGGTAAATTAATTTTGGAAACTAAAGATCATAATNATGCACTTACAAATAATGCCTTTATTTTCCAAAACCATATCATGGTAAATTAATTTTGGAAACTAAAGATCATAAAGAAATAACTAGTGCAGTCATCAAAGTTTGAGAGTACTTACTAAACAAATGAACGAACAAAATAAATGTGAACAAGTAGAGGAATTTAATCCTGATGCCAATTCCAAAACAATGAGAAATATGTTCAGCATATTGCGCATGTGTTTTTTCAGCCAGATAAAATTTATATAAGAATCCTGCTTCTGAAGCATTCAATTACCTGAATGGGAAAAACTATACAATCGAAACAACATGCAACATGTTATATTCAGGTTACTACAGTATACTGGTGTAATTTTATCTGTGAAGTATGTTTTTCAGACTGGAATATATTTATTGCAAGTGCTTCGACATTGCACATAAACCAGGATACAGTTTCAATAACTACCATGCCATGTAACACACCATATTTATTACGGCTGTGCAGAAACCTAATTTTCATTTGGGTGTATTGCCTGGTGGAAATTTTTTTTTCATATTTTCTTGTGGAATGGCATACAATTAGGTTACGATGAAGAGAATCTCCCACGCAAGATGTTTTTAAAATAACTAATTTCCTTATTTATTTATTACCTCAATAATCTATTTCATTTTTCTTTCATGTGAGTAAAAAAAAAATATATGGGTGCTAGTTACAAAGCCAATAGCACTAACATTTGGCACAGCTTCTTTTATTGGGTGAAATCACACAAGTGAGGTAGCATCTTTGTCACTCAGCAAGTTCCGCATTTCATTGCATAATTGCCACCTTTTGTGTAATAGTCGCACCATAATTTTAGTGCTGGATAAAAATATTCACGTGGTACTTGTTTCCACACTTTAACCGAATCGCAACATTTATGTAACAGATATACCCTATCCCTGCCACCCTCTGCAAACAAACTCACAGAGAGGGTGATCTCTGTAAGNACTCTGCAAACAAATTCACAGAGAGGGTGATCTCTGTAAGCAACAACTTTTCATCTTGCCTACTGTGAAAGGATAGGAAGAAATATCGCACCTGGCTTTTATGGGCAACAACCAAGCATACCCGAAAACAGCCAGAGGGGAGAACTAAGTGCTTTCTCCACCTTTGCAAGGCATGTAAAGGAGGAAGTAAGGTTGTGCTGTGCTGAGTAACAGTCAAACAGAATAAGAATAGAGCACAATGAATGCTGTGTTTGCAGATACAGCTAAACCTCGTTGTGATCCCAACTGCTTCCCTATATAAACAATGTTAAAAAAAAAACCACACGCTAAGATTCTTAAAACAAAATTCTCTCGTCCATAGATTAGATCTTATTCCCCAATGCCAAATATTTTCAGAACAATTTGTTAGCTATGAAATACGGTGGATTTTCAATGATTCGTTCTAGTTATTTACGTTTTACCATATTTCTCATTGATACACTTGCAAAAGATTGCACGTATAATTTGTTTTAGAACTCTCTGGAATGCAAATCAACGTGGATAATCGACAACAGTTTTTCGTGTTCTAGACTACTATTCTTCTTCCTACGTAATCACTGCATTCATAGGTTGGCAACAACTAGAATGAACCAATCTCTTGACACTGTATTAAACTATCTATAGGATTGTTATTGTAAACCGGTTTTGGAAGGAGGCAGGCAGTTATTTGACTAGTATGATTATTATCGGAAACTATCGGCTGTGTTTGATTAGAAATGAAAAGGTTTGAAAAAAAAAAAAACTTTGCAAGTAATGATTGGCAAAAATTGTCACAAATAAATCAGATGTGGTAATTTTAACAGAGGCATTGAGCGTGGCTTGGACGACAATGACTAAACACTGAACAAAATTATTAATATAAACGAAAATTTAATTTCACTCTATTATAAAATTGAAGTTTTTAATTNGACTAAACACTGAACAAAATTATTAATATAAACGAAAATTTAATTTCACTCTATTATAAAATTGAAGTTTTTAATTCAAATGTACGATATTATAGCAAACTTACCATTCCAACCTGTTCTTAATAATGGCCAAGTAAGGCTGCTTGGACTCTGTTTATTTTATTTAAAATNGCAAACTTACCATTCCAACCTGTTCTTAATAATGGCCAAGTAAGGCTGCTTGGACTCTGTTTATTTTATTTAAAATGGAAAAAGGGGATGGGTAGGTATACAGCTGCAGCGGCATAAAACAACGGCTGCTGCTGGCTCAGCCAGCACCAGCTGCACGAGCAGCTAAAGCTGCAGAACCATTACCAGCAGCAAGCACAAGCAGTAGCAACAGCCGGATCGGCTGCTGCAACTGCACCAGCACTATTAGCGGTAGCAGAACCACCAGCTGCACCATCACCAGCTGCNCAGCCGGATCGGCTGCTGCAACTGCACCAGCACTATTAGCGGTAGCAGAACCACCAGCTGCACCATCACCAGCTGCTCCAGCACCACCAGCTACACCAGAACTACCAGCAGATCTAGCTGCCAGCACCATCTGATGCACCACCTCCAGAAGATTAACCACCAGCTGCAACAAGCACAAGTAGTAGTAGCAGGTGTACCACCACCACATCCTGCAGCAGCTGCAACACCACCAGCAGCAGCTGCAACACCACCAGCAGCAGCTGCAACACCACCAGCAGCAGCTGCAACACCACCAGCAGCAGCTGCAACACCACCAGCAGCAGCTGCAACACCACCAGCAGCAGCTGCAACACCACCAGCAGCAGCTGCAACACCACCAGCAGCAGCTGCAACACCACCAGCAGCAGCTGCAACACCACCAGCAGCAGCTGCAACACCACCAGCAGCAGCTGCAACACCACCAGCAGCAGCTGCAACACCACCAGCAGCAGCTGCAACACCACCAGCAGCAGCTGCAACACCACCAGCAGCAGCTGCAACACCACCAGCAGCAGCTGCAACACCACCAGCAGCAGCTGCAACACCACCAGCAGCAGCTGCAACACCACCAGCAGCAGCTGCAACACCACCAGCAGCAGCTGCAACACCACCAGCAGCAGCTGCAACACCACCAGCAGCAGCTGCAACACCACCAGCAGCAGCTGCAACACCACCAGCAGCAGCTGCAACACCACCAGCAGCAGCTGCAACACCACCAGCAGCAGCTGCAACACCACCAGCAGCAGCTGCAACACCACCAGCAGCAGCTGCAACACCACCAGCAGCAGCTGCAACACCACCAGCAGCAGCTGCAACACCACCAGCAGCAGCTGCAACACCACCAGCAGCAGCTGCAACACCACCAGCAGCAGCTGCAACACCACCAGCAGCAGCTGCAACACCACCAGCAGCAGCTGCAACACCACCAGCAGCAGCTGCAACACCACCAGCAGCAGCTGCAACACCACCAGCAGCAGCTGCAACACCACCAGCAGCAGCTGCAACACCACCAGCAGCAGCTGCAACACCACCAGCAGCAGCTGCAACACCACCAGCAGCAGCTGCAACACCACCAGCAGCAGCTGCAACACCACCAGCAGCAGCTGCAACACCACCAGCAGCAGCTGCAACACCACCAGCAGCAGCTGCAACACCACCAGCAGCAGCTGCAACACCACCAGCAGCAGCTGCAACACCACCAGCAGCAGCTGCAACACCACCAGCAGCAGCTGCAACACCACCAGCAGCAGCTGCAACACCACCAGCAGCAGCTGCAACACCACCAGCAGCAGCTGCAACACCACCAGCAGCAGCTGCAACACCACCAGCAGCAGCTGCAACACCACCAGCAGCAGCTGCAACACCACCAGCAGCAGCTGCAACACCACCAGCAGCAGCTGCAACACCACCAGCAGCAGCTGCAACACCACCAGCAGCAGCTGCAACACCACCAGCAGCAGCTGCAACACCACCAGCAGCAGCTGCAACACCACCAGCAGCAGCTGCAACACCACCAGCAGCAGCTGCAACACCACCAGCAGCAGCTGCAACACCACCAGCAGCAGCTGCAACACCACCAGCAGCAGCTGCAACACCACCAGCAGCAGCTGCAACACCACCANCTGCAGCTCCACCAGCTACACCAGAACCACAAGCTGATGCACCACCTCCAGCAGATTAAACAGCATTATCTCCACGAGCTGCTGCAGTAGCACCAGCAACTGCACCACCAGCAGCTGCACCACCAGCAGCTGCACCACCAGCAGCAGCTGCAGCACTACCAACAGGTTCGCCACCACCAGATGATGCACCAGCTACATCAGATGCAGCAGCATTGACAGTTGCAGCAGCTTTAACAGCTGCAGCATATGAAGCTGCACGAGCACACCTAGCTGCACCAGCAATAGTAGCAGCAGCTGAACCTGCAACAATGACCATAGCTGCACCATCACCTCCAGCAACACAACCTGCGGCACCTGATGCAGCTCTACCACCTGCAACACCTCAACCAGCTGCAGCAGTAGCAGCACCACTTGTAGCTACAGCACCACCAGCTGCACCACCACAACCATCACCACCAGAAGCACCACCACCACCAGCAGCAGCAGCAGCAGCAGCAGGAATAGCGACAGCAACTGCACCTGCTTCAGCAGCAGCAATTGCGACAGCAACTGNCACCAGCAGCAGCAGGAATAGCGACAGCAACTGCACCTGCTTCAGCAGCAATTGCGACAGCAACTGCACCTGCTTCAGCAGCAGCAATTGCGATAGCAACTGCACCTGCTTCAGCAGCTGAACCAACACCAGCGCAACCAGAAGCATTTGATCTAGAACTGCTGCAGCAGCTGCACAAGTAGTAGCAGTACCAGCACCACCACTGGCAGCAGCAGCTGCACCAGCAGCAGCAGTAGTTACACCAACTGCAACAACAGCAGTAGCGACCACAGCAGCACCAGCACCACCTGCAGCTGCACATAAAGGAGCCCCTACAGAGTGCAGCACCCCTACATCTGCAGTATCAGCAGCAGATGGAGCAGATGCTGCAGCTGCAACAACAGTATCACCAGCAGTACCAGCTGCAAACACAGCTGCACCAGCACCACCGGCAAAAAAAAAAGTTGCAGCAGCTATGGCTTCAGCAGCTGGAGCTGCGGGAGCTGGAGCTGCAGCAGCTGGAGCTGCGGGAGCTGGAGCTGCAGCAGCTGGAACTGCGGAAGCTGGTGCCAAAAAAACCGGCTGCAGCATATGCGGAAGCAAGAGCACACCCATCTGCAGTAGAAGCAGAGGCACCAGGTGCACGAGCTGCACTAGATGCACCAGCAGCACCATAAGGTGCACCAGCTGCACGAGCAGCAGCACCAGGTGCACGAGCAGCACCATAAGGGTCAAGAGCAGCACCATAAGGTGCACCAGCTACACGAGCAGCTGCAAGAGATGCTGATGCTGAAGCTGCAGCACCATTACCAGCAGCAAGCACCAGCAGCTGCAGAACCATTACTAGTAGCAAGGACAAGCAAAAGCACCAGCTGGATCGGCTGCTGCAACTGCACCAGCACTATTATCGGTAGCAGAACCACCATCTGCACCAGCACCCCCAGCTGCAACCCTATCACCAGCTGATGCAGCTGAACCAGCTACACCAGAACCACAAGCTGATGCACCACCTCCAGCAGATTAAACAGCAGCTGCACCAGCACCAACAGCTNAGCTGCAACACCACCAGCAGCTGCAACACCACCAGCAGCTGCAACACCACCAGCAGCTGCAACACCACCAGCAGCACCAGCAGCTGCAACACAAGTAACAGCAGCAGTAGCTACCACAGCAGCACCACCTGCAGCTGCAACTAAAGCAGCCCTTACAGCTACTGCAGCTTAACCAGCAGTATCAGTGGTAGCAACAGCTGCTGCTACAGCTGCACCAGCACCACCGGCAAAAATATAAACAGTACCAGCAGCAGCTGGAGCAGATGCTGCAGCTGCAACAACAGTATCAGCAGTAGCAACAGAACAGGCTGCAACAGCTACAACAGCTACTGCAAAGACTGCAGCTGCTGCAGCACTTGCAGCTGCAGCATCTGCACCAGCAGCACCTCCAACTGCAGCACCTCCAACTGTAGCAGCTGCATCACTTCCACCACCAGCGACACCACCGGAAGTAGCAGCACCTCCAGCTGCTGCGCCTGCACAATCACATCCAGCTGCTGGTGCACATGCAACAACACGTACAGCTGATGCAGCTGGACGTGCACCAGCAGCAGAAGCACCGGCAGCTCAATCTCCACAAGCTGCTGCAGATACACCAGCACTACTATCTGCACCAGCACCACCAGCTGCAGCACCAGCATCATCAGCTTCCGGATTAACACTAGCATCACCATCAGCTGCTGCAGCACCTGCACCTGCACCAGCAGCACCAGATGTTGCTGCTGCTGCTGCTCTAACAACTGCAGCATATGCGGCTGAAAGAGCACACCCATCTCCACCAGCAGTAGAAGCAGCAGCACCAGGTGCACGAGCTGCATTTGATGCATGAGCAGCACCATACGGTGCACCAGCTGCACTAGCAGTAGCACCAGGTGCACGAGCAGCACCATAAGGAGCACGAGCAGCACCATAAGGTGCACCAACTGCAAGAGCAGCAGCACAAGGTACACGAGCAGCACCATAAGGTGCACCAGCTACACGAGCAGAAGCAACAGGTGCTGAAGCTGCGCAACCATTACCAGCAGCAAGCACCAGCAGCTGTGAACCATTACCAGCAGCAAGCACCAGCAGCTGTGAACCATTACCAGCAGCAAGGACAAGCAGTAGCACCAGCTGGACCGGAGGCTGCAACTGCACCAGCACCATTAGCAGTAGCAGAACCACCAGCTGCACCAGCACCAACAGCTACACAAGAACCACAGGCTGATGCACCACCTCCAGCAGATTAAACAGCAGCTGCACCAGCACCAACAGCTGCAGCAACAGCTGCAGCATTATCAACAGGTCCTGCAGCTCCACCAGCTACACCAGAACCACAAGCTGATGCACCACCTCCAGCAGATTAAACAGCATTATCTCCACGAGCTGCTGCAGTAGCACCAGCAACTGCACCACCAGCAGCTGCACCACCAGCAGCAGCTGCAGCACTACCAACAGGTTCGCCACCACCAGATGATGCACCAGCTACATCAGATGCAGCAGCATTGACAGTTGCAGCAGCTTTAACAGCTGCAGCATATGAAGCTGCACGAGCACACCTAGCTGCACCAGCAATAGTAGCAGCAGCTGAACCTGCAACAATGACCATAGCTGCACCATCACCTCCAGCAACACAACCTGCGGCACCTGATGCAGCTCTACCACCTGCAACACCTCAACCAGCTGCAGCAGTAGCAGCACCACTTGTAGCTACAGCACCACCAGCTGCACCACCACAACCATCACCACCAGAAGCACCACCACCACCAGCAGCAGCAGCAGCAGCAGCAGGAATAGCGACAGCAACTGCACCTGCTTCAGCAGCAGCAATTGCGACAGCAACTGCACCTGCTTCAGCAGCTGAACCAGCACCACCAACACCAGCGCAACCAGAAGCAGATCTAGCAGCTGCTTCACAGCACCAGCAACACCAGCGCAACCAGAAGCAGCTGATCTAGAACTGCTGCAACAGCAGCAGCTGCACAAGTAGCAGCAGTACCAGCACCACCACTGGCAGCAGCAGCTGTACCAGCATCAGCGGCTGATTCATCGGCTGCAGCTGCACCAGCAGTTGCAACAGCACCAGCAGCTGCACCACCACCAGCACATCCAGTTGAAACAACTGTACCACAACCTGCTGCAGCTGCATAAAAACCGGCTGCACATTCACCACAACCAGCAGCTGCAGCAAGTACAAGTAGTAGCAACAGCAGCTGTACCAGCATCAGCGGCTGATTCATCGGCTGCAGCTGCA